>UCOM01001158.1:0-48447 GCA_900474385.1 Ormyrus pomaceus
TTGTCTACAAAAAAGTCAGTGACGGCACCTCTCTAAGTTTATTAGTTTACTTGTAAATTGAGAAAAACAACAAAATTAATTTCTTGTTTTATATAATTAACGAAAATAATCAATTAATAAAAGAACCAGCTGAAATAGCCAACTACTTGAACAATTACTTTAGCTATGTTGGCGAAAATTAAGGCGAAAAATGATTTTATTCAAAAAAATAAAATTCTATCTAAGAATCAATTTGGATAATCAACGATAACGAACAAAATATATGAAAACTTGGATAAAAGCAAACCTCTTACAATCACGTTTCTAGACCTAGCAAAAGCGTTTGACACGTATGATTTCGTTACAGTGTTTGTAAGCAGTGGGATTTTAGGTGGGTACACTAGGCTGTCACACAGCGATAAAGTTTTATCTATCTATTAATTATTATTTAAACAGGATTAAAAGTAAGTAAAAAATTTTAATCTTAAAAATATAAATAATTAAATTATTTGCCTAAATTTATTATTATTAAATAATTATTATTATAAGTATTATTAAATTAATTTTCAATTTCAGATATGTATCCATCAAATAATAACATTGGCGAGCAGGGCAGCGAAGATCTGTGGGGAGAAAATGGAGTAAACCGTAACTTAATTATTACAAATCAACCGCGAAGGGGTGCGGTTGATTTCAACATCTCAATACCAGAAGTCGCAATTCCACCAGTTCCACCGCCAATCTTTGACTGCCCAAGGAGTAACAACCGCGAAACGTTTTCAAGACTACGGCGTCGGTTATGGGAAAATACTTTAGTTTCGGCGCGAGGTACATATCATTGTTTGTGCGAGTGTGTTACAGATTCGGCGCGAGCTATATATCGTTGTTTGTGCGAGTGCGTTACAGATATAATGTGATCCAAGCTCATCTTGCAGCATCTTGAAAGACAAATGGAAGAGCTCGTGGAAGAGGATATTAACCCCGAGGATATTTTCAAATTTTAAAAAAAATTTACATAAACATCAATGAACATCAATAAGTGCATAAAATCACTAGTTTTCAAACCGCAGAGCAAAATGTGGAAAAAAATATCCAACGCCGGGGAGAGAGCAAGCTCCTGCCATGAGTGTAGCCACTCACGATTTTATTTGTTTAACTATTACTTTTGAAAAAATAAAGATTTCTGGATGAAATTTTGTGTAATAAAAATCGACTTTTATTGGGAAAAAAATCTCAAATTTTGAAAATAGAGCGTGAAACTGAATGGACAAGATTTCTTTCAAATTTTTATATGAGAAAACTTATCCCAAAGTTAAAATAAAATTCGTCATCCGGCGGTATTATAGACTCCTAAGTTGCGTTAGCAGAGCTGAAATTTGTAATTCAGATCATGTGTGGACAGCACACCCAAATCGGTCAACATCGCTTACGTCGATCGTAGATCCAACAAACCCAGAAATTCTCTGCGTACCGAACAAGTCCGCATTGAAAGATTTTATGCCACTTTCCCAAAACTTAATTTTCGATTGAATTGCGGCGTCGGCAGTAATACTGCCAACGCACTAAAAAATTTGACTGTTACGAGAGGAGTGCAAAAAAGCTCATCCTCTCTGGCGAACAGTCACGCTTGGACGTTCTTACTAACGGAACATCCCTAATTTTACTAAACCTGACTTACTATTTAAAGCTACAAACTAAACTAATATAAAGGACGGTTCCTCTGCTGTATTGATTCAACACAAGCAAATGAGTGTTAACCGTGTTAATTATATGGGTACACTGGGGTATGTTGTAAAGCGGGCAAAATGATGGGTGCGCGTAAAGCGCACCCAGGCATATGCCTCCGCTTTGGGATCGAGCCTAGCTCCTAGCAGGCATTATATATCCTCAAGAGTATTTTTCACTTGCGAGTTGTCCGTCGCCATCTAGATAACTTTCCGGCTGGATTTATTATTATCGTGTATGCGGTGTAAATATAAACAGGCGCTTCTTCGATGCTAGGCGAGCGACATTTAGCGAGTTCAATTATTGTAGCCGGTCTTTTGAGAGCGGTTATATCGACTTTTCGTATCGTCTGTCGTATTTTATTAAAAAATAAAATATTAAGAATATTTTATTTAATAACTCTGCACAAACAGCGGCACCGAGTAGCTGTACCTGTGAAGAGAATATTCTGGTCGAAAGGATCTTACTTAGGGTAAAGTTTATTTAGGACCCACGACTATCTGCGGTTAGCAAAGGTGCCATTTCTTCTGCAGAATTAGACATATTTGCTGATCTACATGCTTGGATATTTATACGTGATGACTTATACATATTTTTGTAATACGCAGTCCAGCTCTTCGATGTTCTTCTTGCAAATATTTATTGTTTGCGAGTTGTCTATCACCGTCGTTTAGATAAGAGAAAGTTAAAGTAGGCTAGTTGGAGAGTTTAAAAGTTTGTCATTCGATCGCGATGTTCTTATAAATGCATAAATATCACAGCGAATGCTTATATAATTAAAATGAGCATACTCCCAGCTTCCGAGAATTTTAGAATCGTATACTGTTATACGGAAGATAGTTTTTTTCTGTTGTGTACTTTAAATTAATAAATTTTAAATGCGTCAAAGTCTGTGTAAATCCCGGAAGTTTTTTTTTTTCGTTCACGAGAAAAATGTAACTCGAATTTTCTTGCTTTCGAAAACCTTGCAGTTTTTCCGGCACGGCATGGTGTAATCCTTATTTTTAAAAGCCTGGAAGTGCGTTTTATTTTCGTGAATTATTAAATACAAATGTAAATCTAAATTTAAATAATATAAATATAACTATTGACCGTCGCATAAAAATCTATAAAATTATTCATTTATGTCATTCTAATTGACTCTTTTTACTCTTTAGGTTATCTGTTAATCATTTTATTTCAATTTTTTCTCTCTATTCTCATTCTCATCATCTATTTCTTCTTAGCTAATAACATCACTCATATTCTTAATCAAATCAATATTAAACAATATCAACCTGTCTCTGTAATCTTATGATAATCCTAATATCTATAATTTTCCTAAAACTAACTAGTTATATATAGATACGCATTTTACTCAGCATCTAAATAATACAACAATAAATTACATTTTTCTTATCAAATTTTTTGAAAATATTTTCATATCGCAAAATCTACTTTCTTTTATATTTTCTTTTTGTATTCTTATTACTTTTTGTGCCAAACCTCTGTAAGTTACTTCATTCGCATTGTATAAGAAATTACATAGATAGAATCGTCGCTTCGCTCGAAATCGTTCAGAAACCATAAAGCTTTAATTTTTTTTATCGTCTGGGCAAGTCTCCACGACCGTTGCGTTTACGTCGGTGACTTTTCTCGCGAATACCGAGACAGCAATATTTTTTGCGGGATCAGTGGTAAAGGGGAAATAATGAGATTTCAATCTGCGGGTGAATCATAAATCCAATAAAAAAAAATGACGTTCATTATGTATTTTGTTGAACTTGACAAAGAAACATTAATACACTTGTGCAAGAATATATATTAAAAGAGAGACGTTTTTATGTATTCATATATGCATTGGTCTTTTCAATGCCGTTAAAGAAGTAACGTTGTGACAGATTTATTTTTCAAATAAATTTAAAAAATCAATTTAATAATTTTATCATAATTATTGTTTTGAAATTGATTTCAATTTGCGTAACATTACTGTGTATACTTAATTTTTGAAATGTTATTTCATTTTTATTGAGTTTGTAATAGTTGTGTACTATTATCTACTTTAGTTGGGAAGTACTAATATTAATGTAAACACTGTCATCATTAGAGTCTTTCAATAAAATCTTATTTAAATTTTAATCAAATTTATTTTCTTCAAACTACCAATTTATTTTTATCAAATATAGAGGATGTAATTAGTATAATTATTCTATTAACTGAATTATTTATTAAACAAAAAAGACAAGCGGAGTACTGAGACATTAAAAGATTCGCAATGTTTTATTTAAGCCCACAATAAAGCCCGAAAGTGACATTCTTCATTGTGCGCGTCCTCTTATCAGAGGTACCGAATTTACTCGCGCATAATTCAGCGCAGACGGTCACCTGCAGATGACGTAATGGGAGTCGCGCATAGCTGTCACAATGCTTTGTTATTTATTGACGTTAATCCGTTCAGCGAACAATTGACGCATCTGCGCGGTATCAGCCGTGGAAATATCCATGCATTCAAGTCTCATTTCTATAGCATATAACTTTCTGCCTGCTGTTTTTAGGATAATTATTCAGTGGACAATAATAAAAACGTAAAGTGAAGCAATAAATGTACAGTTAGATGGGCAAGTGACTCAGGCACTTTTTAACAAACAGTTCTTTGAAGACGATTACGCAAACTATTCTTTTTTTTAAGATATAACTGTTAGTTGATTATTTTTTTCATAATGTATATGTAACTTTGATGTATTTTAAAAGTAAATCTTTTGTTCACAATGACGAGTTAAGTCCCTTCTGCATATGTACTATAGATGTGCAGGAGGGTTAAATTGTTAAAAGTGTAGGAGGGAGAGAAAGTTGGTTTTAAAAGATCGTCCTTTAAGAAATTATTAAAACACCTTAGCAATCTTTTGCATTAAATGTTTTAGAAGCATTGATTCTTTTCCTACTTAACGAAGCAATTTAAAACAGAAACGGGTGAAAACTCCAACAGTTTCACATATGTATAAAATCTGTAAAGTGCAAATAATAAAAGGTACAAAGAACCAATTTCATAATTTAAGTGACTACGAAAACAAATGGCTTTTTCTTGCGAGATGGATCTTTCCATAGTGATAAGGGGAACTTGGCGAAAAAATAGCGTGGGTCGCTCGTGACTCGGTGACGTAGGTAGCGAAATGAATACATAATATTTTCAGTCGTCCAAAGTGTAACTCACGAACTCGCCTATCGGTCCCTTCGGTATTTACGGAGGAGCCTCTTCCGTTCGATTGCGTGTAACGTGCCGTTGACACGGGAAACGTTCAACGTTGCGGCGTGTGTGCTTTGTTAACCCACGCAAATTCCATCCCTTGTCTATCGTGCCTCGCTTACATTTCTGCGCGCAGCCTCCCGCTGTGTACCTTGCGTCTTTTGGCTCGTGCGTATGAATTTACTGGCCCTTTTTGTCTTCCGTCTATTTTTAGCTCCCTTTGAAGTAAGGAAAATTGTTGCTAAATCATTCGTACTTTTTGTGATGGTCATTAGAAAAAATATCGTGTTCAATGATTCTTTAAAGATTATTGCAGATTTCGAAGATGTGGAAAATGTTTACATTCTTTTTATTGCAGTTTCAGTATCCAATTCAAAATATACAATATAAAATATTTTTAAAGTAATTAGTATTTTTGTCCTAATCGAAAAAATGATTTAAATTAGTAGTGTCAAAATTTCGACTTTAAATGGAATAACGGTATCATGCATACGAAAAATCGAATACAAAAAAAAAATGTTTAAGTGCATTTTACTGGAAATCCGGTATCAAAGTTTTAAAATGCAAAATGATGTATTCAATATTGCCGACCGATGTCCTAAATATTGAGAAAAACAAAAAATAATATTGTATTTTACCTAATTTGGGGTAAATGTTGTATCTTTTTAATTTTCTGATAAATTGCAGTAAAAATAGAGATGAATTGGTTCTACTGGTTATATTATCTTGGTTCTGGGAATTTTAACGATTCAGATTGTGACGATCAAGCATTTAATGTTTGGATTATGATATGTTATCAGAGCTTACAAGTAGAAATTCCGGTCTCAGGGAAATGAATTTTGGTAAGAATTCGGGAATTATTTTCTATTCAAATCCTTTTAACTGAATCTTACAGGGCTTTATAATAACTATTTAAATTAATATGAGTTGATACTAATGATAGTACCAATCTTGTACAATGAGGTGAAAATAATTCCAATGGATTTTTCTGTAAAAAAATTGGTATTTATTTTAATAATAAAACCGGCGTTTCAACCCCAATCGATGTCCTTTAAGGCAATAATAATTTAAAGGCAAAGCTGAGGTAAGACAAAACAAGAATCAATGTTTTATTTAAAATTTAATTAGCTATTTTGTAGTGAAAAACAATATCTAAATTATGCTTCATAATTTTGAGAATATTTATGGTAAAAGAATCGTCAAAAAAGTAACCAAAATATATGAGAAGAGTTTTAATTTGCTCTTTACCGCATCTAAAAATAATGGGGACAAAAATAAGTATACGAAATCCAAGTAGTTATGTCACTAATTATGACGATTCATAAGCTTAGACAGAATTATTATTTTTACATAAGGAAAAAGCAAGTTAAAACTCTTCTGATCTACTTTTATTTATTTTTTAACGATTGTTTTAGCTTAAATATTTGTAAAGTTATGACGAATTATTTAGATACTATTTTTCATTATAAAATAGTTAATATGATTTGAAATAAAATAGTTTATATTAACCAGTGAGATAAAATTAAACACTAGAAAGGTTCGCGAAATTTTACTTACAAACTCTGTTTCCTGAAGACAAAAATTACCCACATGTTTAACAACAATTGGAAAATAAACATAAAATATGTTTGGAAAGATAGCGAATAGAGGTATCCGAACTGATATCGAAAACGTGACGCTATTGAGTAACGTTGGAAGAAAAGAAATTTGTGATTCCATTCCCGTTGAGTTGTTCGAGCATTTTTTTTATCGAAATAACTTTCATACTGATCGTAGTACTTCAGAGAAAATCGCAGTGGTACTATTGATCATTTGACCCGTTTTTCTTTTCTGAGGTGGTGCAGCTGTGATGTCACGTGATAAATTTGAAAAAATCAAATCTAAATTGATGGAAATTGAAGCAAATCTAAATAATGAAAATCCTCAAAATGTGTACGCATTACACTAAATCTATTTCGCGAAATTATTGGAAAGTCAGGCAAAGTTTTTTTTTAGAACCAGCTTGAAACATTATACATAGTGTTCCGTCTCTATTTTGATTATATTTTTGCTGCTTTTGATCTCGTTTTGCATTCGAAAAGATTGGATTTGAGGTGAACAAAAATTATTTCAGAAAATAGATTGCAAGTGAAAAATGCGGTAGATGAAAAAGTTGTCAGGGGCACACATGGAGGGAAGTACGTATTAGTGGTCTCAACAGCAGCTGGTGTAAATTTTTTATCATCTGTGCAAAGATATTTCATATGAGAAGCAAAAAATTAATATATTGTTCCTGTATACTTTTTACTTACATAATCTATTCTATATGATCGAAAAGATCAACGTACCGATCGCTTTGCTGTATATTATATTGATTATATATAACGAACTTTTAACACATACAACGAGACATTTAACGAAAAGTATAATTTTCTCTTTTTCAACCAAATGATGAAATGACGAAAAAGCAATTGGTAACTTTCGAGTCACTCCGTCGGATCGACTTCCAGACAACTATCTGATACCCTAGCAGGAGCGTGTGCAGAGTTTGATTACGGCTAAAACTTTGATGCGAACTAAATTGTGATCGTCTGCACCGTCTCTTTCCAAGATATCAACTACTTGAGCTGTTAATTCAAGATGTTGAAAAATGAGAGAAGTCTTTTGATCTTTAAAATGAGTTTAATAGATTTTCGTAACAAGCGAATTACGTTATGTAATATAGTTTGTCAAAGTATGTAAGATAATATTATAGAAATTTACTTTGGCAAATATTGATATTGAATGCGACTGTATAGCAATGAATTTATGGACGTCAGGCTCGTACAATAGTTATTTATATATATTGACATTATAATAATTGTAAGGGGAAAGGCGTATGTGCAAAAACTATATAGTGTTTAATATTTCTTTCTGGATATTTTGGCATAGAATTAGCGGAGGAAAGTCATGTGGGTAGGGAGCGCTGAACGGGCTGACAAGTATCTATCCAACTGACTAAATGGTGGGGTTGCGAGGCTGCGCACTCTCTAGTAGGAAGTAATCGAGGCAATGGCGAAAAAATGGTAATATTTATTAAAAATTTTGTAATTTTCGTGAATTAATATTATCTTATTTGCATCTCAATAAATATCTAAAATGAATATGGAATCTGGGAAAATCCATTAGGATTTTTACATTAATTTTTTTACATAAATTAATTTTCACTTAATAAGTAAATAGATTTAATTAATTTCACTGACTGCGATGCAAAAGTGAAAATATTTATTTTTCTGCATTCGTCATCTGTTCCTTTGCCTTTACTTTAAACTTGAAATCCTTTAAAATAAACATCATTATCACTTTAGGAATAAGATTAGATTTCTTCACGAAAAAGGAGACGATTCGATTGTCAGCAATACTTTTTCCACACATCTTACACATTCATTTCTCCCTCTCGCCTCAATAGCTTCCATTTATGCCACTACATCTCTCTTTCTCAGATTCCTCCTCAGTCATCTACTTTCCCGCTCGAATTCAGAAACTCCGCCCGGCTTTTTCCTCGAGGAAAGATACAGGCGCAGGCGAATGGCTCCTCATAAAGCAGAAAAGAAGAGCGAGGGAGCGAAAAAAGGATGCGTCTCGATAGACGTCTCGTCCTGGAGTAGGCTCTTATCGTTTCGACGCGGGAGATGCTCTCGATGAAATTGGTCCTGCCGGAACGCACGACGTGCTCGCGCAGCGAGCATAGTAGGGGAAAATAAACCCATGAACTCTTAAGCACCCCTCAAGGCAGCAGACTTGCGTGTATACGCATCTCCGTGTGCTTCTTCTCTGTGTTTTGTGCGCGATCCTTCGGGACCCGGGACTCTCTTTATCGAGGTGCGATATTCGCCTGCAATAATCCGTCGGCGATAAGATTAAAGGATGATGCGCGAGCGATACGCGGCAGCCAATCTTACGAGGAACGTTACTCTGCTGTAAGATTTTCTTTTGCTTTTTCTTTTTATCCCGACATGCAGGGGTGTAAAAAAATTAAAATGACGTACTATACTTTTGCTCCTTGAAAACGTCGATTATCAATGTTTTATCCATTAATGAAAATGTTTTTTAAATTTAATAATGTTTCTCTCCAATATAAATCTTGATTTTAGATACTATGTGTTAGAGTGCTTTTAAATCAATTGTTTCTGCTCGTGCGGAATAATTGTGTTATGATGGCGTGTTTACGCCTGTTTTGGTCTGATAAGGTCGGACATTAAAATGAATAATTCGAGCTCGCAGTGCAATTACAGTGTCTACTAAGTAAATTGCACCGCGTTCAAGTTCCAGGCGAAGATTAAGGGTGCTTCTGAAGTAACAACAAAATATACGAGGTAGGAAATTTCCAGCTGCGTCTTAATATTGCATTAAAGCCGTATTCGACGACGAAGTTTATTGAATTTTTTTTACTTGTATATCTGGATTATCCATATAATAATAAGAATAGAACTTGAGTAAAGAAATATTTATAATAGCCATAATTTTTACTTCACGGCAGTATTTTAATACAGCCTTATCCCGGCTATTCTAACAATAAACGTCGCAAAAAACGATTTTATTTCTAGATAAAAAGCGCGATAAACTTGCAATGAATGCGAAGGTAAAAATACACAAAAGAACCCCGCTGAAAAAGGTAACGTATATATTCGAAAGACACGCTTTCCCTTTTTATGGAGTTTCTATCCCCCAGGATAATTCTGCGTATTATAAATTCCATCCAGTCGATCGAACAAATAAAATCATTCGAGAAAAGTAATCGAGGAATAAAATCATACAAGTCCTCCCTCGCGCCTCCGGGCAAAGTTCTCTTGCTTATTATAATACATATTCGCGCTTGTAGACAAAAGGAGCGTCGGCCTGCTTTCATTCAATTTCAGCGGAGCTCGTTTGCATCGACTATTTTGTAACGATCGAAGTTCTCTCGGGGAGCTTTCTCCTTATGAGAGGTAGAGTCGAAGAACATTGGACGACCGCTGTTGTGGAGCAGTATATTCAAACTCCCTAAATTTGAATCGGGAAAAATTTAGTGCTTGTAGAATCTACTCGATATTTCGAACTGCTAAAAGTACTGTACTTGGCTGTTATCGAATCCAGTAGCGGCGGAAATAGGAGCGCGAGGGAAAGGACTGCAAATAATAGATTTAAATCTTTTGCATAAAGATAAAATAAATTTGAATAGTCAATAGTCTATATCTTCTTGAACTTGCAAGTGCTGGAAACATTCTTGAAAATTTTCTTCAAAGTAGGATTCACTTGCTAGTATGTACTTTGAAGATAAAAAAGATTTGTTGCAGAAACGCAGAAAATAAAATTGTATTTATCTTAAAAACGCGATATCCGGGGACTTTATTTTAAAAGATAAAATAAAATTGTGCCCATAAATATTAAAGTATCAGCTATTTGTGCTGTCAAAAACGCTACTAGAATTTTTATCTTTTTCGTGAAAGCTCGTTTCGAAAAGGCAGAATATTGAACGCGGTTCTAACGAATAAATCGATACACCAGAATCTATTATACATTCAAATAAACAGGGTGCATAACAAAACGTACTATTAGCTCTCTTTGCATCCGCGGGGTATATACAAATATGATAAACGTACCCTCTTGAATAATAACGGAGGCACTGACTAATCAGGCTAATAAAATTATAATCGACTAGCCGAGCCTTCTTTCAGATTCGAAATTGCTCGCAAATTGGAGGAAGAGTAAGCGAGCGGATATTTCTCGAGGAAAACAACTTATATCTTCCTTTCGGTTTACTGAGAGCTGAATTTTTCATTCGCTTTCGCGTTCATGTCACTTTATCCTTCAGGGTAGCAGCTGTCTCCGATGCGTTTCTATCTTCTAAGACGTCGCCTAAATGAACGTCACGCGATTCTGTCATCCTAAGAACAATGTACGAACATCACTCAAATTCAGCGGAAAAGCAGTGTTGTAATGTTTGCTTCGATTTTTCTACATTCATTAATTAAAAAAAAACAGTTATTCAGCTGAAAATTTGTTATTCATACAACGCCTGATTAACAAAACAAGGCAATAATATTTTGTTATTTCTTATAATTAATTACACCCTGTTCAAAAGACATTTCATTAGTCCATAAATCTCACGGATGACTTCGCAGAAAACACCGTCAAAGAAATTAGCTCCAAAAATAAATGCCTTATTTTTTCATTGAATTCCCATACGCTCCAGAAACAGTATCCCCATCCTTACTAAGCGAAAAAATAAACTTCTCCCGCATAAATACATACGTAATCGTTACAGCGACGGAGAATAAATCGAGAGAAAGATGAGCAGGCAGATGAAAGGGGGAGGAAAATAGACGAGCTTGCGCTCTGCATTCGTGACCTACATTTCCTCCCCGAGCGTCTTCGCCGAGTTATATCTCTCTTCGATTCGGGAAGAAAGTCAAACTACGCCGGGCAAAAAACGGCGATATCCCACTCCCCGAATGGCTACAATCAAAGTTTCGCGACGCAGCCGAGTGATAAATTATCCGACGCGCGCGCATTCTCCTCCCCAGAGAAATGTGTCGCGCGCAAACTTTCCTCTTCCTCCTCGTCGATGTCTCGAGAGAAAAAAATACACCCAACTGAACACTTCGGAGATTCGCACTGGAAATTCTGAAGGACTCGCGGTGCAGGACTTTTAGGGAGAGGAGCTTTGAGGTCTCGGGCGAGGCTGCTCGGGAGAAATAAAATGTTTGGGAAGATTTCTAAAGGGTGCACCGAGCCTTGAGCAGCGAACCGCGGAAATGCGGAAAACAAATTTTGAAAAAGCTTCTTTTATGCTTCGCGTATGCAGAAATTGTATAACTTTGAGTTTTCACGTTTTTTTCTAGTCGTTGGATTGAAAGAAAATTTTTCGTTGTCGATAACGAGATCCTTCAAAAAGGGAGATTTTACTTTGATAATGCATTGAGAGAAATATTGTATTAAAAATAACTATATTGAATACCAATGTGTATGCAAACTTGTATTATCGAAAAAATTACTAATACTATATACTAAAATTTAATATAATTGTAGTAAAAATTGATATAGTTTTGTTTACATCTACAAAAATTGATATCGCTTGTTTACATCTGTGACGCGAAGATACAGTGCTGTATATATATATATATATATATATACAAATGTTCTATATATATCTGCCCATAGAACTACCTTAAGTTTTGCCTAATACTGAATGTGTGACATTAATTGAAGAGCATTATTAAAAAACTTTCTTATAAAATCTTTTGAAAGTTACAGAGATTGAGTAAAGTTAATAATTCTGGACACATATCTTTCTTTCTCTAACTGAATAACCCCAAACCTTCCTTAGTTTTCTCGCCAAACTCTTCTACGTAAGTAATTGCACTTAACTCTATTGCTTTTTTTCAAGTCCATTCTTTATACAAAAAGCAGAGAGTATCCGCACTAATTCCTCTGATTAAAATTTAATCTAATATCACTTGGAAAAAAAATTTCTCGCCTCAAAAGGCGACACCTCGGCCGCCGATATATCCGCCACTCTTCTCATTTCCTCCATCCAAGCTGGGGCGTATCGGCTACCCGATCCCTGATTCCGGCGGCTGGTGCGTGTAAGGAAAAAAAAAAAGAAAGAATGGGCTGCAGGGTGGGGAAAGGATCTGCGCGTCATGGCGCAGGACACGTGCCGCTCCTCTCACCCTCGTAACAGGAACGACCTTCCGTCGCAGAAAAGGACACGCCGGCCACGTGGCTGCGTGTTGTTTTTTTTTCCTTCTCCTTCCTCTTCGTCTCTCCTCTTTGTAAGACGAAGCCACGCGTCGGGTAGATTTTCGGGGCTTGACCTTCGGTTAAGCGCCCGTTTGTGGCCGGGGTGCGGGATTGTGGCCGATTACGATAATTGTTGTCGCCGCCGGCGGGAGATGCGTTGCAGACCCGGCTACCAAGGGGTCGTTTTCGTTGATCGGCTTTCTGATCGCCTACTTTTGCCATTGGAGACTCCGTTTTCAATTAATACGGTTATTAGATGAGCTTGTAATGGAGGGCCTTTTATATTTTAGTTATATAAGAATACCAGTAAGATTTAAAATTTTTTATCTAACACCTTATTAAATAAATGCCAGTCTCAATTTTTCCACCATTATTTACGTTTATCAGTATTCTTCATCACCCACCGTTTATTTTGTTCTCGAGCCCAATATCATTGGCAATAATAATACAAAGTTAAGTGTATTTTCCCGAGCACACAAATCACCCGTCCCTCGGGTGTCTCCCTTATCTCGTCCTTTCAGATTCAACGACGCGAAGCGTCCGAACGTTACGTGCAGCCACATTCTATATCCTCCCTTTAGCTCCAACCAGCGACTAATACCTACGTACACGGAAATTCCACTTGGCATCGGAGTTACGAGTCGCTTTTTAGGGCGATGAAATTAATTGAATTGCCGCAATTTAGCTGGTGCCGCTCGTGAAAGAGCTGCCATTTTGATTCTGAAGCGAACCAAGGGGAGGTGCGAAGAACGGAGCGAGGATTGCTCGCTGATTATCAAAAGCTTGCCTGTGAAAGTAGGTCACGTGCTTGTAAAAATTGTATCCGATTATTGCTGCCAACTTGTACGTAAAACTAACTTTTACCAACCGATTTTATAATGTGCTGTTGATTATGAGTGAATAGATTTTCTTGACAGGTCGTAATCCGTTGGCTATGTGCTTAATACATTGAAACTTCTAGAAATTATACGGTACAATCCTCAGCTTTTTTATTTATAAAATATTCAATTATTATTAAAATTTTTAAATAATATTTGAAAAGTAAATATTATACTGATAAAAAGACAACTTCAACGATTAATATTCCAATCTCTAAAAAAGCCTGCCAATCTCAAGCCTCTTACTCCGCACCATCGTGATAAAAAAGCAAACTTCAGCGCTCATCGCTTATGCAAAACTCGTTCGTTTTTTTTTCCAGAATCGAGCTTCGTAATCCCGATCTGCGCTCCCGGAGAAGGCGTCGATATGATTTCCAGGGACTCTTTCGCTTTCTCTCCGAGGGCGGGCGAATGGGACCAAGTGGATATCGACCGGGACGCCGCCCTGCTTCCCCCGTTCTTCGCGCGCCGGTATTCCGCGCTTATGGTACTACTGGGTTGAGAAAATCGTCACCTGCCGAGTCTGCATAAACGTTTAATCGGCCTGAGGCTGAATCGATCGGCTGTTACTTCGCGAGAATCGGAAACGGAGTTTCTAGCGCTTGCGATAGGGTTTATAGCTATAAGATAGAGTGGTTGCTTTTAAGAAGTTTCGTATTAGGTCAATCGAATACTGGATTACTTTTAATCTGCAGACAAAAAAACTTTAAAGTATGGGGATAGTTGCAGGAAATTATTATTAGAAATTTATTAGAAAAACAAAGTTTGAATTTCTACGTAAAACATTATATTATTGTACATTGTATTAAAACAGAAATCTTAAAATTATAAAGGACCCAGCACAAATCTTACGGGACATGGGTCCCTACGGCTTTGCCTAAAGTTCGAGGATTTTTGTCATGTCGATCGAAAATTGTCTCGGTCGCAACTCAATTTAAAGTAAATTTTTCGCTTCAGGAGTCCTCAAAGTCCTGTCCAAAAATCCTTCAAATTCACACCATCACAAAAAGTTTATGAATATATAACTATATATATAAATACAAATATATAGATCTCTTTCTTTCTGCACGTGTGTATGTAGAAGTATGGGATACGTACGTGTCTGCTTGACCTCGACAATCATGCTGGTAATTGTATGTACTTATGCTTACTTCTACTGTCTGCTCCGCTTTTTCTTCCCGCATCCCTTAGACTAGATCTAATATTTGCCGTAGATGGCGTAGGGAGATTTCACTGCTAGGATTATGCAAGTCTCAGCCATGTGGGCTTTTACTACCTCAGGACCGTCTCTTATCTGCACAATTGATTCGAATTAATGGTGCAAGTAAGCGCAAACAAAGTTTTTACTTTGAGATGGGATTCATTCGATAGACCAATTCTTGAACTCAAAGATCAGACGAAACTCTCCATAAACTGCGGTAATTGTTAATGATGAGATATGTATTCGAATTATAGGACTCGATCCAGTCAATCGCGCATGCGCAACATGTGACGACGACGCATATCCTCGCATGATTTCATTAGATTGTTGAGTAAAAGTATTTCTCAACCATGTAAGATAATATGTTTTTATCATCTAGCTAAATGAGAGGGGTTTGTTTATAAAACTGATTTTATTACTGGGTTTGCGTTCAATCATTAAGATGAGAAAAGCCTGACGGATTCTGAAATTCCTTTTTACGAGGGAATAGTTTCTGGACTTATGTATCTTCTGCGATAGAGTAACTTACAAAAGTGGTTATTGATATGGAAAGATTTAGTTCATGTTCCTGTGGAAGTTGCGCCTGGGACTGCCCGATGATCTCCTGCAAGTATTTTTTGAATATTCATGCCAACAAAATAGTGTGGCAGGTTCTATACTGTCTACGAATATGTAATTTATATTGGTTTGATGCTAGTATATGGATAAATTGTATCCCAAAATTTTCCCCAAAATTGTTAATGAGCTCAATAATGCGGTATAATGCCAAGTCAGACTCAGATCAGACCTCGGGTCCTGAAAAGAGATGAAACTTACAATTGTGCATGCTTCGTCAATTATTTTTTGTACATAAAGAATCACCATCATTACTATCATCTTTTCAAACCCGTTTTTTCTAGTTGTTCCCATGATGGATTCATTCTCAGTATTCAAGATTTATACTTCTTCGATAGTCGTTGTGAATAGAGGATATTCTAGACGCTAGCAAATTGTTGGGTCGATCCAGCATTTCATGCAAGATGCCGACGTTTCCGATGCGAGATCAGAAAATCGTACCCGAGCTTGGTTTGATGAAAGTGAGGATTACTTGAGATTTCGGAAATTTAACAAAATTTGAGGACACGCGAGTATGTTGTTTGCTTTGGTATGCAACAATTCATCAACAAGGACTTATTGAAGCCATTGCAGATGATGCAACAAAAGACTCGTCCATGATGAAATAAACATATAAATTCTCTCTCTCTCTCTCTCTCTCTCTCTCTCTCTCTCTCTCTCTCTCTCTCTCTCTCTCTTTCGCTGCAAAATTAGCTCTTTTTAAGGCTCTGGTGACATGCAAAATCAAATGGTTCAATCTCATAGAGCTGTATATTCGTATTATACGCTAATTCAGCGATAACTCTTGTGTCTTGGTTTGGGAGTTCTAGCATGTAGTGCAATCAGTAAGAGGCAAAGGAGTATTCGCCATCTATAGTTCGTAGCTTAAGGGTGGTTGAATGTAGGTCAGAAAGTCTGCGGAAACACCTCAATTTTCGCGACTGTAGGTTCATAGGTCGTAGTTTAGGAGCTATTGGATGAAGTATGTCCAGTACAGAGAGGAAGGTGTAGGTATTGGTTCGACTACTGTGAACGCCGACTCGTAATCCAAAAGTGGTGGAAGCAATTTTCGACTTTAAATTGTACATTGCATATTTAGGATCGTCTGCCTACAATAATGCGAAATCTTGAAGGATTCCTGGAGGACTTCCGAAGCGAAAAATGTGCTTCAGACTGAATTGCAATCGTAAATTACGATCTGATAACTTCTGATCAGCGAGTCAAGGATATATTCCCGGAGTTTTCAGCAAATCGACAGGGACCCATTTCCCACAAGGTTTGTGCGGGTACTTTTTGATTTTAATCATCGGATGAAAATCTAAACTAACACATTTTATTTACATTTCGAAATTTGTATTTGAACAGCTTCTAACAGAACTTTTAAATCTCATCGTAATAGAGTTTTTAAACGCATTTTATTAATAAAAAAAAAAAAAACAGCACATACACGCATCTCCAAAACTAGTATAAAAAATGGTAAACAGTAATTTTCAAACAAAATTTTTCAATTCCAACTGCACGTGTATTCCAAAACAACGAATGCATAAAAGAGTCCCTCTACAGACCTTAAATTCCCGTTCATCCCCGGCGAAAACAAGAGCGCAGCAAACTAAATAAATGAGCAATCGCTGCCCGTCGTATCATGAAATTCCGAGCGAGCGCACGAATCTCCCCATCAGCGGCGAGCGTCCTTTTGTGCCTTCCTCGGAAAATCGTCATCCCAGCATAACATGATCAGGGCTGCTCGCGCGCATCAGGGAAATCGCATCTCCGCGTGGGTGCACCCACAGAAAAGTTGATAAAGCGCTGCTGGTTCGCTCCGGCCGGGATTCGAAAGGGTTGCCTCGGCGAGAGAACGCGGAGGGATTGAATCGAGGGAAAGGGAGAGGGAGAAGCAAGCGGTAAATGGGCGGCGGAGAGAGTATACACGAGCGCTGCTCGTGTTTGGCCCCGCGATCGATAACGTAACCTATTAACCCAGTGTCGGGGGGCGCCTGCGCGCGGCCCGCGGCCTGGGGAGGGAGCCGCTCTCGCGTGGGCGGCGCGCAATCAGTGACGTCACGGGACGCTCCTGCATACACGCGCGCGCGCGGACTGGGACGCGGAGCAACAGCTTTATTTTAATGCCCCCGAGGCAAGCCAGCGAGCCTGCTCCCTGATGAACGAAGGATCTGCCTTTTTGTCCGAGTATTGGAATGAATGGAGCTATTTGCAGAGTTGTCCGGCGAGCTTTTAAGCAGGTGTAATAGAGGATGTGCTTTGGTGATTTATGATGGTTTCATTTTCAGGTTAACTGTTATGAAACTATATTTAACGGGGAGCTGTTTAAAGTTATGAACTTTGTTGGGTAATAAATTATTTTACAAGCATTGTTATACTAAATAAATGTTCATTTTCGCAATAAACTATGCAAATTGCGACGGTTGAAATTGTATTATGCCGCTTTAAATTGGGCTTCTAATCATTGCTAATTAGATTCAATCGTTTGCCGAATAATTTGTACAACGTTTTATTAGTTTCCTCGTCGCAAGCCATATTTCTCTGAATTTTTAATCGACCATCCGACAGTCAAAGCCTTTGTCAATTTGAAAAACAGCGCTTTTTTTCGTAAAACGCGAAAGCTCGTAAATAAAAAATGCCAACCTGACGAGCCTCGCTTTTAACTTTCATTCGACAGACAAAAGCTGCTAAACTATTAATCACGCCTGCAGAAAAACGAAAAAATCCTCGATGCAAAGCAAGCTAGAAGAACTCTTCGCCGAGACGATGATTGATACTCCTCGCGCGCTGCAAAAATCCCGGGTCTAAAAATCGCTAGTCGAATTCCGAAATCCCCCTCCGGCAGCACACCTATCGGAGCTCTCCCAGGTGCGCCTTGCCCTGCGCACATCCCCGCCCGATGGCTCGATATCGATCCGCCGCAAGGGCTTCTTCGAGAAGCTGCTGCTGCTGCTGCACGGTGTTTCTTCCTTTTTCGCCGCGACGAGGGATTAGAAATGCTGGAGGGGCTTTGGCTTTGATCGCTTTAAACGCGCCGGCTCGAGTGGGCTGACTTTTTTTGCACTCGAGTACTCGCGTGTTTGCGCCACTTAATGGATCTTGAAAGTTGCGTGTTTTCGATTTCTTTCGCAAGGGCATTTAAGAGTCTAAATAGAACTTGAATTAGATAGTTGTTTGTTTTATTTAGGAGAGCTTTCAAGTTGTATTGGGTCTAATTTCTGCTACAAAAGACTTTGCACTTTTCATTTTGTAAATCGTTAATTGAAGTGGAAAAAATAAAATGTCGTGTTTGAGAAGCGTTAAATTTATTTACTTTATTAGAACTGTTTTTTATAAAAAAATAAATAAATAAATAAATAAAAATAATTCTCGAACAAGTTGTTCTTATTTTTTTCTTTGACCGATATTGGACTGTATTTACTTATTTATTTCTCATTATATCTGTGAAAAAAGTTTACTCTTTTTTTCAAGACCAAAACTTGTAATTTATTTTGAAAAGGTTTGTTGTTGATGGCAACAAATTTGCCAAGTTCTTAGATTAATTGTTTCTGTTCCTCCGTGTTTTTTTTTAAGTCTAAAAACCTTGACAGCAGTTTCTTGTCTGTCTTTGACATAATAGGGTCAACTTTTTACGATCCCCATTAAGTTATACGCTGTTATAAGCTAAATTATGACTTCGGCTTAGAAGATTGATACTATCAGATAAATCATAAAATACATCAGACTTTATGATAAAATTTATTCAATTATTTCAAAGACAACCAATAACTTAAAACGGAATCTTCATTTTTAAAGATTTTTATCCATTCACGAAATTCATACTAGCTTGTTACTTTATTTCATTATTCTGCAGATGGCGATGGAAAACTCGAAAAAAATAAATATTTATAAGAATTCGTATAACGACAATTCTTTTAGCTCACACAGCGGTGGCGTCAAGAAACCGCCCGATCAGAAAGGTCATCTAGTCAGTATGTAACATCCAGACATGTAGGGTAAGCTATAGGTTCAATATCCGAGTTAAGTATATCTAGGATAAACACTTAAGTTTATCTAGGGCCAACCACTTCTGCTGTTAGTAGCAAAGGTGTAAACCTTTCGTTTAAAAAACAGTATCATTTTTGTGCGGTGGCAGAGATGCTGACGATAATAACTACTTGTTTAGTACAGCACATTGTGAATAGCTCTTTCAACTACCAGCCTTGAATCCAATCAATGTTTTGGTGCGTGTAGTCGAGCAGTTTTGAATTTCCTAATAGAGAATCATAGATATTGTTAAAAAAATAAGTCTTCTTCTCTTTGAATTGATTCATATATAAATTTTTATTTCATTCACTTTTCAAATCGTTTTTATATTGATGCAAAATGCATTGACAGCTAAAACGTTATACAAACAAAAGCTTTTTCAATTTATACTGCAAACTAGATTTTGTTTTAAGTTTAAAAAAAAAATAATATTTGCACTATTCGCGTTGACAAATTATCCGACCCTTTTGGTTTCAAAAACCGAGTGCAAAAATACGAAACACCCACCGTTTAGTTTGTAAATTTTAACGAAGCGGGCATAATCCTCGAGCATTCTTTTCAAACCCTCATAATCCAGCGTGCACAAAATGAAGGCGCGATCCGCGTTGATTTTTCCGCGCAAACGAGCGGGCGCGGGGGGATATCGAAGATTCTCAATGGAAGCAATCGAATCCCGGGCGCGCTCGTAACCCGGAATGCAACGAGGCAAACGAAATCTGCGCAATAATTCCAGTGCATAATAGCCGCGGCGAACGAGATACATTCGCGTGTGCAGCGCGCGCGCGCGCGCACGCCAGGCCGCAATGTTGATTACAAAATGCTCCAGAACTATAGCCATCAAAGTAAAATTACATAAGCCCCGCGCGCGCTATCGGAACAATGGAAATCCGGCGCGTGCATCGCATTCGTACGTACGCTACCCATACGCCGCAGCCAGACGTTGGCGGGGGCTGTAACGCAGCTCGCGTACGGATTGGTCCATCACGGAATCAAATCCCCGTTGGGTCAACGAAGACGCGAACTTTATTGCGGCTCGCAAAAGCAGCTTTATCGGCCGGGAGATGGCATCGACTGAAACTGGGCCACCCCCGAGGAGCGGCGAGAGACCGGACGAAGAGAGGGAAGGAAACCTCGCGGGCGTAAGTTCAGCGCGGCCAAAGGGACTTGAATAACGCGTAATGCAAGCAATTGCGGGAATTCTAGTACTCGCTGCTGTTGTAATTGTTGACTATTATTGACATTGCCGTGGAAGTGGGTTACGCTGATGGGAATTATTGAGCGAACTGAACTGAAATATTTTCGGAAGTATATAAATGCTAACTGTTATTGCTCTGGTCTTAGATGACGGGTAAATATACGATGAAAGTGCAGTCTCGAGCAGTTTTCACTGAAAAGTTCAAGAAAAGTTAAAAATAATATTCGAGTGCAAGCGATCAAAGTATTTTTGTATTTTACTTTTTCAAAATTCCGGTAGGTACAGATTTAAAAATTTGATAGATATCTTTAATCGTTCATCAAAATGATAACTGAAAAGTACAAGCTCATTTCCTTTGTGTAGGTGGGGCAACACGCGACTTGCAAAATCAGCTTGCATCATCTCCACTTTTTCTCATTTGTCTGACGATGGTACATAAATACGAAAGGTAATACATTTTTTTTAAATAAATTGATATATGATTATTCAATGATATGTTTATTTAAAGATATACCTTGAAAATAGCAACTGTTAAAGTCTTTACAAGAAAATGAAGTACTAGAAACTCAAGGATCTGTGAAAGTGAAGGCTTTTGCAGTGGCAATTCACAAACGCAATCTATATTTAATATAACTAACAATAAGACAATCCTAACTTAGATAATATTCATTTAGAAGGTCACCTGAAGCTATAAAATTAAGTTATACAAGATTGAAGTCTCCTTCCTACAGAAAAATCATGTTATCTGATATTTTGCTGCCAACTTATTTTCTAGATAAATAAACTATATTTTTTACACTCAAAAAAAAAAAGAAAAAAAAAATTCAGACGATTTTTAGGATTTTCAGAATTTATTATATAATCTCACCTCTAATTTAAAATAAAAAAAATCTCCTTTCTATCAAATTGATTTCAACAATATATAATTTTCATCTACGATTATTCATTTTTGTAAGATTCTCGTAAAAATAAAATGAAAATATGTACGATAGTTTTGCAATTAACAATATTTATATTCTATTTAGATTCTAAAAAAAGAACCTCCTCGTTAATTCACGTGAGATTCCGCAATAAAGCAGTCTACTTGATCCACGATTACTTGGAGTACGTCTCAACGTTCGCGTTGCCATGGAATTGCGCTCTGAATCAAGCTTAAGTCGCGCTGAAGAGCCGCGGCATTGTGGTATTTGAGGGGGTCGATGCAAGATGTGTGGAGGATTGAAAGGAGAAATGCGTGTACATAAATTACCAATAAATGGGATGCTGCCTGTATCGGTGGCCTTTATATTCTGGCTTCTTCCAAAGTGCTTTGTCAGTCGGTTCGATCGCTCGCTTTTCAAAATGCCAATATCCTAACTCATAATAAATAGAACCTAATATCTTAATGTGACATTCAATAAGAATTTGAAATAAGAATGAGTATGTTTTAAAGCCTTCTACCGTGTTGACTTGATAAATTTGCTCAATTTTTAAAGTTTATTGTCAGTTTTCTGAAAAATGCTGGAATACACGTCGATAAGCTCGGTTTTACATTTAACTTTTGACGGATAAAAGTAATCTACTAATTCCTCCATTTGAAATGTGAATAGCGTCTTTTTGAAGTCATGCAGCAACGGCCTTCATCGCGAGCGTTCCTGCATGATATTAAGCCGAAGCTTTACTTTTCTCCCCTTACATAAGCTAAAGCTTAATTTCCATGAAAAGCTCATCCTCGTTGAATAGCCGAGAAACGGAAACGTGAAAGCCTTACCCGACCGATACGCAAGTCAGTGTTTCACGCGAAACCTGCCTTGATTTGCAACTCCGCGATAATACACAAACGCGGGAGCCTTTGCTCAAAAGCTCCGCAGGCAGCTTTTCCTCCTCCTCTCTCTCTCTCTCTTTTGGGTTTACGGTGTCGTATAGTCGACGGCCTGCACCTAACGTTAACTAGCGAATGAACGAACGAACCGAACTGAGCGCGCTATCGAACGAATCGATCAATCAACGTCGTCTTTAAACTCGAGCGCTGGAGCGTGCTCGAGCGTTAGCAATTTAACGTTTTAATCACCGTGCAAAAATACCTCGAGCATATTGTCAATGTAGCGCCATTTATTTACGGTCGAAGACTGGGCGCGAAAGTTACTGCGGTGAATAAAGTCACCGAAACTGCCGCTGAAAAGAAACTTGTTCAAAGCGCAAAACCAAAAGGCATTGAACATTGAAACATTTTTAAAGGGATAAGTATCGCAAAGGATTTTCGAGAACTGAACGGCCTCAAAGGGACAGTAAAAGTTGTTCTAGTGGAAAACTAATCACGACGAAAGCGCCCGAGTTCAAAGAGACCTCATGCTCCGCTTCGACGTCGCATTACTCTGCCAACGTCATCGGGCATCAATTACTCGTCTGCATTGATCGAGCCTCCAAATATCTGCGCGTCGAGCTTAATTCATCGCATTCACCGACAAATTATCATCAATTTGCTCTGCTCTAATCAATTCCAGCAACGTCGCCCGGCAACATATAATCCGCGATCGTCGGAAAACAGAAGGCCTTCTTCCAAACGCCCGCAAATCCTCCGGGGCGCTCCGCGCCTCGAAGCGGCGAGTAAGAAAATTTTCGGTGCGCAGTAACCGGATTGTTTTGCGCTCGTCAACGTCAGCAGCACCGCTCGTCTGCGAACGAGACTTTTAACGACGACCAGTGCGTCGCAGAAGACTCTCCGCGCGCGCACGTAGAGCGAATTAATTCAATTAAACGGTAATTGAAATGTACGGCGAGTTTCTCTCTCTCTCTCTCTCTCTCTCTCTCTCTCTGTCTCTCTCCCTCGTTTAGCAGCGCGGCGGTCCTGTAATTTCTTGCCACCCACACGGAAACGTTTCCCGACTACGACGACGACGACGACGACGACGACGACGCTGCCGTCACACTTGTTTATGCGAGCGTACAGCTGCGCCGGTAATTACACTGTACGAAACGGGCGGATTGCCCTTGCGAGCACTTAGGTCGCGCGCGTTGGCAGAGGAGGAGGGTGGGGATGTGTCGCGCGCGACGTTTCGCGATTACTCGCGCACCGAGTCGCAACCGCGCTCTTGAGCTGGATTCTCGCGCGGATGAGAGACTTCGCGTGTGTACCTTGCGGGCCGGGCGCACGTTAAGACCGCGAGTTTGCTTTGTTTGCCGAGCCGCCGCTGGAACGTTTCAATTCTCGCATGGGTTTTCTCCACTTTTTCTCGCGAGCGTCTTTTCGCCTTTTTACAGAGCTCGGATCGGGAGGAACGAGGGCGATTTCAAATTTCGGCGGGGCTTTTTGTTTCGCAAATCCGCTTGTACAATAGCCCTTTTACAGCTGAATTTTGACGAACAATGCGTGTTTTTCAGGCGTAGGAGACCAAGGCCGTTGTCACGCGTTAGCTTGGTAACAATAGGCGGTGTTCAAAAAAGGTTGTTCGTCAAATTTTTTTTTTTTTATTCTGACCGATATCCACGGCGTGACTGTAGTGCACAATCTTTTCGGTTTCGTAAAATATTTTTAAAAAATAACAGCACGTCAAAAATATTGACAATATCATATAAATAGATTTAAAAGTATAAAGCGTCATCCAATTTAAAACTATAATCAAACACATGTTAATAAAAAATCTTCAGCTCGGATCCCGGAAAAAAAAACCCTGTTGCTTCAATATTTCTCCCCGATCCTTCTCTCGTGTTTCTTTCGAAACACATCAGCATTAAAATGCTTTATGAAAGCGCGTCGCTGCCAGTGCCCGAGAGAGCGACGCTTCGCCCAAAAAGTCTCTTCGCTCCCGCCGCGAAGCTCTGCGAAACGATTCCTCGTCACTTGGCGCGCCTGAAATAAAAATCCTTCTGCGCTCGCGAGACAAGAGAACCAATTAACGCCCACGAGATCTAGCTCGCACATCGGCGGCGAGCTTTAGCGCGTCCGCCGCCACTGTCGCGCGCATTTCTGCGGCAATTTGCGCGACGAAAAATGGAGAAAACTGGTACGTCCCCGACGTAATTTCGACTCGGTCGCGCGACCGGGCATTCTTCTCTGCCTTTTTTTCTTTTTTACCCGCGCAATTACAGCTGATTCTAATTTCATTTCGGTCGCCCGGGCGGACGGAATATTACGGACGATATTTTTGAAATGAGTTTCGAATGATGCGCTATACTTTCGGAGGGGCAGAGACAAAAACGCTTATTAAGAATAGCCTTTGGATAACAAAGGAGTTTTATAATTTGTAAAAGGTAGCGCGCAATGGAATTTGTGGAATTTTAATCGAAAAATTATTACATTTATTAATTTTCCGAAATTAGGTACAAAAGAAAATATTTAACGTGAACGTGTTTGAATTATGTTAAAAGCGCGCTGATGTAAACGACATTATTTGAGCGGACGAGGCACGTTTTCGTTAGAATGTCAGTTATGGAAAACAATTACAAGAGGATGTCGCTTGTCGCTGCTGTTCTGAGCTGCAACATTTTGCATGCCTCCCAGCATTAACATATTACTGTAGCTCTTGCATATATAATTATAAAATATATAATTTTACAGTTGAATGTTAAAATAATTCATTCATTTTAATTTCTTGTTAAATTTAAATCATTTTTCCGCGTGGCGCATACGAATTTTGCATATTATTTAATTTTGTGAATAATTGAACTTGTTGAAATTACATCGGATTCGTTAGTGTCTTTTAAATTTTTCAGAGCGTACATTTGATATTAAAATCCTGCCGAAAAAAGTTTGCTGTAATTAAATTAATTTCTAAAAATACAATAAAACTTACAAAGCAAGCGTAAGTAAGTTCCCCCGCGCGACGCCGTCGAAAAATCCACCAGCTCCGAGAACGCAGAGCGCAGAAAATTATCTCTATATTTTACTAGCCTCTCAGCCAGCAGTACCAAGGCGAAGATCGGCCCATCCAGCAGGTGCGAAGCCGCACTTGCCAGCCGTTACGCAATTAGCGGCGCGGCGCTGGCCGGCCATCAAGAAGAGCATTCGCAGACTCTCGAGAGACGTGAATTACTCTCCGGGCCAGATTTACAAGGCGCGCCTCCGCTCCTCCTCGCGAGCGCGTTAACGCCCGCGTTAAATCGCAGTCTTTATCGACTGTCGATGTCCCGAGTGCGGTTTTCGGACTCGGCCGCGAGAATTATCGCGCGTAAAGCGTAATTGGGCTCGCGCGCGTGTTTGAAGAGCCGGGCTGCCCGCGACGTCCGAGAGGGTTACGGCGCGAACTGGCATGAATCCTTTTTCGACGGGCAAAGTGGCTTGTTGTTTGAGTTATCGGACTTTGAGGTAACGTTGCGTCGCCGTCGCTTTGAGAAATATTACTGTAAATTGGACGCGCGAGCAAGTTCGCAAAAATTCTCTCGATAGTTGTCGTAAAGTAGCAGAAAAGTCGAAAAGTTGGCAGGTTTTGAACAACAACGAGTTTTTTGCAATGTTGCGTCTTTTAAAACGAAAACATTGGAGCGCTTGCCAAAAGCGAAGTTATTGCCCAAAAATACTAGCCAAAATTTTCGCTCGCTCCCCGCGGCGATAAACAATCTCTTTCCTACTAGAATTTTCGAGTTCAAAAAGCTGCGCGAGATTCGCTATTTTCGCGCCGCAATGACAAATGAAAAGGCAATCAAATTATTTCTTTGGTTTATTTAAAGCTCGCGCGCGAAGATATTTTTACTCCTCCGAGAGCTCGGCGCGACTCTCTAGAGAAATAAAAGTTATTTATACATCGTTAAAAGTGCTTGGTACTCTTGACCCGCTTGTTCTTTCTGAAAAGCAAGGCAACAAATGCCTCGCCGAATCCGACAATCCGTCGTCCGCAGTCCTGATCGCGATCCGGTCACGTCGCGCGCAGTTTCAGCCCGCGCATAACCGTTTTATCGACATTTCGGTGGAGCGAGGCGGCGGCGGCGGCGGCGTCGTCGTTTTGCGCGCGGACCATTGCGCAATGGCTTGCTCTCTCTCTCTCGGACCTCGTTAGAACGGGGATTGCCGAGGTATCGCTTGCGGCGCGTTTGGGACGTTAACTCGGAAGCATCGAAGACTCCAAAGCGTGTCGCGACGCCTCGACCTTCGATTTCTCTCCCCCCCGGAGATTCGCGAGCAGATAGGAGCCGGCGATTCCGCTCCACTTTTCTCTTTTTTTCTGTTTTCGTACTTTGGCCTCGCGCATTTGCATTGATCTATCTCTCGTCTGAATGCAAAGCGGGGGAGGTTGTGAATAATTTATGATCGGCTTTGTTCGACATTAGAGGCTTTGTTGGGTTTTTTTTTAACGTTGCTGCTCTCGTGTCTACAAGCCTCGGCATTTGCAACGAAAATTGCAACTTTTAACTCGTGTGGTACGTTGATTTGAGATTAACTTATTCAAAAATAAATAAACTTTGCCCGCGGCGCTTAAAATTTTTAAGGGAATATTCATCGCGTAATTAAATTGTAGAAACGATCGCTTACATAAAATATGTTACTTTTTTTTCTAGGTCATTTCAATTTCATTTCTCTAATTAAAAGACACTTTCACACAAACGTACTAATTACCATTTTTCTAATCTAATAATTCTTTGTTGAGCTCGCGTAGCATTATTCACTTCGGCAGCATTGACCCGCATTTAACGTCTCGCGCTGCAATATCACTCGTCAAACAATGACATCAATATTTAAAAACTGGAGCCCACAAACACGCTAATCGTAAATTCGTGAAAATTTCCTCTTACGAAAGTCAGTCGCTCCGCGTCCGAAGCTCGCCCGCCGGCCAGTTATACATATAGTTTCATGCTCCGCAATCGACTCGACGGCTCCTTAGCCGTTAACACCGTACAATTTCGATAATGACCATATTGCTCGTCGGCAGCGAGGCGGAAACACCGGTCACAATGTATCCCATAGTGTTTACCGTCCGCCTGGAATTATCGCAAAAATCACGGTTAGTACACGGCGGCTATGACCAAAATATGTAAGGGGGCGCATCGGCTCGTTAGCGAGAAAATACCACGTATTTTCCGGCTCGTTAAAGCTCTCTCGGCGTGTGCAGTTGCGCTTTGGCGCGAGACTTGCGCGAGCGAGCAGCTGCGGAGTGCGCAGAGCTCGGGCGAGCGTAATTTCCGAGGCGACGACGTGCGGGCCTTAACGGGACCGGATTCGTCCCGCTCGGAAGTACGGTAGAGCCTGTTTTGCGGGGCCTCTGCGACTTTCTCGTTAGGTGTTTAGCGCGTACTGTACCTTGACTCGACTTTTGCCGCTTGACGGGGGCAGGAGGGGAACAGGTGCCGCGCTGATTTGCTTCGTTATTTCGATTAACGACGAGCTGAATTCTGCGGCTAGGCGCGCAATGCGTGCGCGCGGGAGGTTACGCTTCATTTGGGCCTGGGCTTCGAGACTAATTTTAGACGAAGGAAATTCTGTTATTTATCGGAGGGACTCGATTCTTAATTGTTAATTTTCATGAATCGGCATGTAAAATAGTAGCTGGGAGCGTTTGAAAACACCTGATGATCATTTATATTTCTAGAAAATAAACGTTCAATTATCTTATCTCGTTAACGATGTCTGCGATCGTTTAATGCAAAGCTATTTACGACTATTTAAACTTAAAATATATACCAGCTTCTCTCCGCCGTCGCACCGATAGCAAACACATTTTAACGACGTCGCTTATAAAATGTATTGCTTCGAAAATTACTTTAACTCGCAGCAAATGCTATTCCCGCGTAAAGTTTATCGCAAGCTCGAAAGTAACGTGGTACGCAAACATTATCCCATCGCGCTCCGCGCGCCAAATCTTCCTCTCGGCTCAGCAGTCAAATCTCGAGAAATAATTCAGCCGCTCGAGTTTAGCGGCTCGTCTGGAATCGAGCACACAGGCGCGCGATGGCGCAGTCGGTTTGTTCAAGAGCGGAGACTGACTTATCAATCGGTTACTGGCGCAACTCGGCGACGGCGTTACGTGTGTGTTAGCCGAGGAGCGAAGGATCGAGCCTTGACACCGAGCGTTAACAGAACTTGTTTCCAGAAGACGACGTGATAAAGCGTACACAATGACGCGTAGCCTGTTTTATTATTTTTTTCTCTTTGGTTTATTTTTAACTCGAAAAAAAAAAGAACGTACGGAGGCTTCGCGCAGAATTTTGTATTTCCAGTTTTTGCGCAATCGCGCGATGCGCAATTTCAGTTGGAAATCAGGAAAGTAGTTGATGTACTGTCTGCAGTAGAGTTTGCGTCCAAGTTTCGGGAAGGACTTTGATATAATAAACACAGAGTAAAAATGGTACTTACATGTGATTTATACATTTAAATAATGCTAATTTTGACTCAATAATATTTACACTTATTCGTTTAATTATTAACACAATTATTATTTCTAATGATTGAGTATACGGTATAGCATTAACTTTTAATTGACTAGAGCAAAAAATGTTATTTAAGAGTTATTCAAGTGCAGGTTAAATACTTTTCCGACTGTCAATTTAAAGCAGTACTTTTCCTAAGTAACGTTATAAATAAGCTTCTCAACTAAATTACAAGATTCTTCAAAACAAAATGCTATTATCAAGTACAATGCAACTCTGCACTAAATTAGTACTTAAACTCGACTAAAGTGCAATTGTACCGATCTGTAAACACTCGCCCAACAATGAGACACTAAGTCGTTAGAGAGCCGAAGCAAGATTTTCGTAAACAAGTCGTTTGCTCCGCGAATAAGGCCGTCGTCGGCAATTTTAATAATTTCCCAGAAGAAAAGCACCGCTGCGGCTCGCGAGGCGTGAAAATTGGGCCTCGGTCATCGGGCGCAAAGGAGGAAGTCGATTAGCCGAGCAACAATACAACGAGACTCTCGACTTCAAGGCTGGCCCGACGTTTCTTGCTTGCAAGTATCGCGACGCGTCCTTGAGGGGGGTAGAAACGCGCCGGCGCCGATCGATACGTCCATAAAGTTTAATTGAATTTCCGGTTTCGCGTATATATTATGGAAAAAGAATGGGCACGACTCGGAGGATCGGACGGCGATGAGTCACGATTATGGATTGCATTCAATTTCAGCCGTTACGTTAGTTGGAATCGAATGTTTGCGCTGGAAAAGTCATGATTAGCTTTTTTTTCAGACTGATCGGACGACGCTTTCTTGGAATGAGATTATTTATATTGATTTTTATGCTTTGCCGGTGGTGCTTTATTGTGCGCGTGGCTTTAATATATTTATTTTTACGTAACGAAAACGGAATAAACTTCAATAAAGTGTGGAAGTAGCAAAAACATATTCGAGACATTTGATTTTATTAAAATTGCATTAGATTTTATTTAAGTAAGAACGCCAGACAAAATTGTATTATAAACTTTATAAGTCTTCTTTAAAAGATCTAATTCGAGAATACTGTGGTATTCGGCTTTCTTAATAAAAAATTTTATTATCTTGAGAAGGGATACAGTGGACGTAATCCAAACATTGATTTTTCTTAAACCAAATAACTTTGGTCGTGAATATTAAGCAGTTTGAAATGATTTAAATTCACGCTTTGTTTAAATTTTAAAATAATTAAAATAATAAATAAACAATTTCCATTACATAATAAAGGGTATGCTTTGTACGACTTTCCTAAACGAGAACCATTTGCCTTCAACCGACGAAAAGACCTTACGCCACATTCTCGTGAAATAAAACAACAAATCCTAAAACTGCCATAAAAATAGTTTCAAAGCATATAATGTTTTCTTTTTCAGAACAACAAGCAATAATAGAAGCCGCGTAAGCATTGCTCGAAACTTGTGCACAACAATTCATTTCGAATGCTCGAAAGAGAGAGAGAAAGATCGGTAAGCGAATACAAACTCGGTGCTTGCAACCTTCCTTACAGAATCAATGTGAACGCTCGAAAGCGTATAATTTGATCGCGCCAATAACGTCGAACTCCAGCGGTGGCATTGTGCATCAATATATCTGTAACTGTAACCCCCGAGCCGAACGACCGTCTGGTGTTCTGTATTCGGTAGCGGTTCGCCGTATCCCGAGGAATCTCGCCGGCTCCCGATAATTCCTCGTTAAAACACTTGCGCTCCGAGAGCGGCCCCTGACGTAATGAGAGTATATACCTCGAGCGCGCATAACGCGCGACGGAGATGATTTTCGGTTTTTCCTACTCGCCGAGCCCGGAGAAGCGAATAATGCAGGTAAAAAGGAATCTCTGCCGTTGCATAATGTCGCGATTGGGGGGACCCTCTCGTGCTGTTTTATTCATGACCGAGCGGAGAGAAAAAAAAAAGATGTCAGCGAGAGTCTTGCGATTTAAGAGAGGCTGCATACTTGAGTTTAATCATATTTTTATTCTAGTTTATGTTTAAGTGCGCATACTTATTCCAGATTTACGCTGCGATTTGAATTTCAAAAGGATTTTTAAACTGAAGAAATCTGCCGGGCTCCGAGCTATTTTATATAATCTATGTATCGTAATTTTTCAAAATGTTATTTTTTAAGAATTGTAATTCGTCAGAATACAGATTCGCAGTGTATTAGGTAATAAATATCTGTAATGAGATAGACAGATTTATCAATTTTATCATCTTAGCTAAAAATATTTCTTTACGATTTCTGCTTGATTTACTGTTTGATTTGTCGTTCAAATATATTAACTTAGGCTATTATACTGAACACTATCAACGCTGCCTTCAAAAGGTTAACCTATTGCGAACAGTGTCGTGATTGCAGATGTATCCCAAATCGAACAATTGATGGCTCGTACGATTCTACTCTTTACTATGATGTAATTGAGATACATCGTTTATGAGATGCACTAAATTGCGACGATGCCAAAACGATTCTCTTCCAGTGAATGATGAATGCATTCCCATGCAAATCAATATTTATTAGAACAATTTCCTTTTAATTCTTCTTGATTTACGAACGTTTCAATCGAATCATCCGAAATGAATCTTGCTGCGCGAAAGAAAACCAATTATCAACTTGGCCGTTCCAAAGCCGCAAAAATCGAGGAAAATATTTACAGGATACAGCGTTTATAAAGCTGCGGCGAAACCTCAGTCCCTCAAAAGTGAATAAAAGGTGTAAGCACTCTCGCTTGATAAAGTTGCGGCAATCGTTATCAGCGCCGACTAAAAACCACCGGCAGCAGCGGCGCGTATCGCAGGCAAACCGCGTAGCAGCTAGTAGATGAGCAGCCAGTGTGTCAAGGCAAATAACCTGCCGACGCTGCCGGCGTACTTAATAATCTGGGCCGCAAGTTCGTTAGCAGCCAAAGTCACTTTATAACGCCGCCTTTTACAATGTGTTTGCCGCCGGCTAACGAAAATAATGCCGCCCCGATGAGCTTTAATGGATAAGGAAAACACAGGCCGGAGAAGCCGCGGACGTGATTAGCGTCGCGTTAGAGCCTGCTGCTATTTTTCTATCTGCTATTGAGGAATGTTTTTTCTATGCCGCTGATCGTTACTTCGATTCTTGCATTATCTTTTTACGATACTTTGTGATACAGCCTTTTTATATTATAATACTATTTCCTAAACCTATGCAATATTAAATCAATAAATTACCAAAATGTTGCGAACACGTATTTTTTTAAAAAGCATACTTGCTTTTTAAACTACATGGTTCAGAAATTTAACCTGAATCAAATAATATAATGATTGTTACTTTAATATCGAAAAAAAAGTTGATTTACAATGACAGAACTCATAAAATGATTAGAGAAACATATTCTTCTTCATCTACTTTTTAAACTCTTCAAAAATTTGTAGAGGGAGTTCTTTAGGAAAAACTGGTCGAAATGCTTAAAATTTTTTAAAATTGAAATAAAAACTACAATAGTTTAAATATAAAATAAAAAACTATAAATGCAGCAGGCAGCTGTCAAGATTTATTGACAATTTCGTTTGTCGGATATAAATTTCGTAGTCCAACTATTGCTCGAAGCGAATTTTATCGAGAAAGGTCTCCTAGTCCATCAAAAGCTTTTTGCAATCAGAAGTATCGCGACCGATCTTTTTTCTCCGTGACAACTTCCGCCCGCTCGAAACTAAAAATCCCGAAGAACCGCGTGCAAGTGCAACTTTATCCCGCAGCCATTTATCACGGTCAAATATTCCAGAGGGACAGAGCGAGAGAGAGAGAGAGAGAGGTCGAAACGCGCTCGAGCGCCTTCGAGGGTTGCCCCATCTGGACACGCGTACAGGAGCAACGACCCGAAATATCAGGGCTACAGACCCGCGGCTTTTGTGTCGGTGTCTCTATTGATGCGTAAATGCAGCGGCGCCGAGTTATATCACACCGAGCGAGCCGTGAAATCGCGCGGAGGGACGTTGTTCGAGGAAAAGGTAAAAACGAGCGAGCGGCGAAAGAAAAAAAAAAAAAAAAAAAGAGAGCAGTCGCTCTCTCGAATATTACGGAGTCGTTTTCCCCTTCACCTTTTCTTGTACTACGTATTGCATCTCATTTCCGCAGTCGCGAAGAGGAAAATGCGCGGAGTCACGCCTCGAGAAGCGATTTGCCCGCGAGAGAGTTTTGTCGAGCGGGCCGATGACGTTGATGAAAGTCGCGCGAATTGCGGAGAGCGATGCCGAATGAATTAGAAGGGGGCGCTTGGATTTGAGTTTTCGAGGTTTCCGAACTGCTTTTGTTTCTGCTTTCTGCCCGATGTAATCAAAGGTTACCGAAATTCCGGGGTACTGGTTTTCGGTTAGATTCTATTGCGTAAAATTGGACCTGAAAATTGAAAGGCTTTTCGCCTGACGTATCTTTTTTTTTTCAAGTTCTGGTTTATTTAAAAAAGTTTTCTAAAAGCTTTCAATGTCGTCGAAAAAGCTTTTAAGAAGATTAATGAACAGAAATTACTAGTAAATTTTTTATTCCTGAAAACAGACTCTGCACTTTTTGATAAAATAAATTATTCCCAGCTATAAAAAAAGTAAAAAATTTATCACCTCAGCTGCGAACGCGAAAGTTTGAGTGTCGGTTATATATACTCCGTTCGTCATCTATATCTGTCGAAAATAAGCAACCATACATTTTTACCCATGCAATTTTCTATGGAATGCGCCACACATACAGGCAGTTCTGTTAATTAGCAGCCTTGCATGCAATCGAGTGCGATGACAACGGCAGAGCTAATTGTATCATTGTTGACGAAGTTTATTCTTAGCAAGCCTCTGTTGAAACGGCGAGTCGAATAGACGAAAAAACAATGATATCAAGAGATAAATATATACTCGAAAAGGTTTGCTGTACGTATCAACTGTGCCACCTAAATAATTGAATCTTATCGATGCATAATTTCATTATCTGGGTATTTGAATCATACAAATTTTGCCAATATCTAAAGTTGGTTAGAAAAAATTTAATCTCATCCTTGAAAGATAAAATTTAGCAAATTACGCGGCTAAAACGAGAAGAAATCTGGAATACCAATCGACATTCCGAACGTCAACTTCTCAGCTTCGCGTAAAGCAGCGAGCGAGATTTATCCTTCTTTTTAGAAACTATCCAGGGACTAGAACTTGAGTCAGCTAATGAAAGGCAGGCAGATGTTTGTCGTAAATGGAACTGTTATTTAAATCCTTTCTCTCATAACCGCATCACGGTTCACCTTGCTCTCGATCTTTTCTGAAACTGAGTACTCGAGTCCGCGTCCAAGTGCACCGGCGCAACTACACATAATGTACGTAACTGCATAGAGTGAACGCGTATAAACAGGCTGTAACGCGACACTTGCCAGTTGCTAACGATAAGGATTATATCTGTAATAAAATGCAATGCACATTCAACGGATTTAGTCGAGAAATCGCGGGCTTGATCGCAATGGAAATTTAAAGAATGCGCGGCTGCACGGCTGTTTTCTTTTTGTGCATTGCGTAATGCGGAAATGCGTTAAAATATTATGGGATTGCTTGGATTTTTGAAGTAATTTGTGAATTATCGAGTTTAATGAAATTCATAGCAGTGCGAGATTTTTAATAATGTAAGCGATTAGAACTCATGCTAAAAATAAAACTACTCTGCTAATTCAAGAACACTTTGAAGGCACAGATCGAAGAAAATTCGTTCTATTTATACGTAGTAATTTTTAGTAATAGAACTGTGAGTCATAAACTCGTTATTGAACTGAATATAAATATATATATACATAAAAAAAAAACTCAAGTGCGACCCGCGAGGAAAACAGAAAAAAATAAAAGTAACATCTGTGTTTGACATTCTCGCTTTTATATTTAATTTCCGGAGTTTACAGGCGGTTGTTGTAGCGGCCACTAAAAACGCTAATGACTCGCAGCGCTAATCGTCGTAATTACTCTAGCCGAGTTCTGAATGGCTTTGCCGTGTGCAGCATTGCAGCCTTTAATGTCCAAGAACTGCGATTTCGATTTTTTTTTTTTTTTTTTTTTTCTTTCTCAGCTACTCCGTTTGAAATCTGTGATAACATTCGGTTTATTAATTGCGCGAGAGCTCGTACTTTTTTTATGTGCTTCATTTTTAACGTAACGGAACTGCACAATTTTTCAAATTTGACGAAATCAATTATCATTCTATTTATACTCTAATTGACAAAGTAAATAATGAAAATATTTGAAATTTATTAGGCTCCATTTAATGCCTAATGTCTCAGTATAAAAAAATATTCTTATGCATCATTTACCTTATTTTCGTATAAAAACTTTCGTTTTATCTTGCATACCACAAATCGAGTTTCTAAAGTTAAAAAAAAAGCTTTTATCTCAATGGTTACGTAAGTAATCATCGAGAATAAACCGACAATAAGATCAACAAATAAATATATCCGCTCTAGAAACATAAATTAAATTAATACACAGGTAGAAAAAACTGTATTTTTCTTGCTAAATGAATCCTGCGAGTGAAGCATCTTGAGTTTTCCTAATTTACGATTCAATTATTATTGCGTCATGCGGACTCCGAAAGTTCTGCTCGCGATTTGTTAGCGGCGAGGGGTAAGAAGCCGTTATATACGTCGTAACAACGTTTGAACACGCATAATTATGTTTGGCTAGAATTAATGAGCTCTCGAGTCGAAGAAGAAAAGGAAGGAAGCCACGCGCAAACTGGTTTCTTTCCTCTTTGCACTGGATCGCCGGGCTATTACAGAAATTTATGCTGTTTGCCGAGCTTCTGTTGGATTTCTCGTACAGTTTCCGTCTCTGACCTGACTTGGGTAACGGATTTCGGTACACATCTAGCTCAAACATTTTTGTTATTATTGTGAAAGACCTAATAAATTCCCTGGATTTTTCACTCTACAGTTTATTGGATTAAAGAATTTTTAATTATTAAACTTGTAAAACAATCGCGGTTAAACTGCGTGTCTATAACGTTGCCAGATAACTGCTACCAAAACCACATTTTACATTTTAACTGCTTAGCAAATGAGTTATTTTATAATTGCCAATAAAAATTTCAAGACACGTCGCATACTCAGATACAAAATTTTTCGTCCGCACGCATCAGCTAAAGAAAAGCCGAATATCGATCGACCGACACTCCTTCCACAGAAAAAAAAAAACGAAAGCAACCCCGAGAACGTGAGAAAGTTAATTCCGCGAAAGCTCGATAACGCATTGGCAGCCAGCCAAAGGCGGTATAAAAATACACAGCAACAAATACAATGATCCTCCCCGGATCGAATTAAAGCACGAGCGTAATGCAGGCAGAGTGCATTAGCACTCTCGGAAATCCAGAAGCCCGACATTTTTTAAATCAATTTGCAAAGCCGCTTAGTTATCGGCGCGGCCGAGAGAGAGAGAGAGAGAGAGAGAGAGAGAGGGAGCGGAAATAGGGTCAGACCTCAATCAACGCGCCGTTTCCCAAGATTCTTGGCACGACTTCGCGACGCGCTCGATACCTCTCCCCCGGTATAATTATATGCCCCCTTGTGTGTTTATGTGGAGCGCCCGAGAGAGACCGGAAAGACGAATTCGATATCGGTGTAGGTCAAGCCTCTTATCTCGAGCGCCTGCCGCTCCTGTTTTGTTTTACTATATAGCCTCTGCGCAGGTGGAGCCTCTGATTGGATTTGTCCGACGAGTGTATTGCTCGGATCGAGAGATGAGGATTTATTGGACGCCGGAAATTGCTACGGCGGGAGAAAGTTTAAAGATTCCTCCATTAGAGAGAGACGGAGAGAGAGGCGAAAGGGCAATTGTGCGGAACGTTTGTTACGCGGAAGCCGAATTGGTGTGAAATTTACAATGGAAAAAAATGATGTTATCGCTGTTTGGCTTGCGGTGAGGAGCGGAGACGAGATTAAGACACTTTCGGCGGAATTTCTCTTCAAGTCTTTAATTCTTCATGAAATGCTTGTTGGAACGATTGTGCAATGAGAATTCGAGCGCAAACAACAAGGCAGAACGTTAAACAATACGTACCCTCGTTTCTTATTCCATTAATTACTAAATGCAATTACGCCGAAAATTTAAATGTCCAATTAATCGACGGAAAAATTGCATCAAACATTTTTCAATAAAAAGTTGAGTAATTCCCTTGCGCACTCAATCACGCGACGTTGAAAAACAATTTAAACCACTCACGAACCGGAGCGTGTTCTGTCATGAAATGCCATAAAAATGAGGTTAGAACTGTACATTAGAACCGAGAGGATGACAAATGGAAATGCGAGCGGCGGCAAGAATCTCATACATATCTGTCGCGATGTACCTGCTGTGCGGGTATTTCAGCAAGTCTTCAGTCCGGCTATCCGCGAGAGACACGCTATTCCGGAACGCTTTATAACTTCCGGCAGCGTGTAAAATAATTTTATAAATTTTTATGACTCCCAGATATATAGTTTCTATTAATTCCGCTACCTGCTTATACCTTCGATTTCATCGGAAGCTCGATTTTGACGGGTGCATTTGTCGAAAAGAATATTATTGTGCTTTTTAAACAAGTTTCGCGATCCAGGCGGTATTACAGATGTACAAAAAAAGACATCGGACTGTTTGTTTCTTTAATTTGACCAAATACGAGGAAAACGTAGATATACCCTTGAACAGCACTTTAGAAAGTCCGCTCGAGATTGCTCGCGATGCGTGACCGCACGCAGAATACAAGCCAACCCACACCGCTCCTCAGATAAAGCCGTGACTTTTTAATGTTCACACGCAAGCATCAGAACCGTCCCGCTTATCAATCCGCTATCATCGGACGTCGGTTGAAACGCCGGCATGCGAGCTTCGTTTGCTTTCCCTCGAAAAATCCAGCGGAAGAAAAGAAACAAGAGGGATGAGAGAGAGAGGGAGAGTTTTATCGTCGCCCGAGACCGGAGACTTGGAAATAATTAACATTCTAATGCATGTATCCGTCCTTATCTCAACCTTCGTGTTAGTCGGGCGACGCGGCCCGAGTAACGTTTGCATTTTAATCGCCATGGGAAATTACAGAGCTAAGGATCGGCCGTATGTATATTCGGACTTCGAAGGATCGCGCCTGAAAATGACCTACATGCGATCGGGTATAATCCGGGCGGACTTATTATCTCTTTCGATTTCTGTGTCGGATGAGCTGGCGATCGATTCGGATTTTGAGGAGTTAACAATATAATGAATGTTGGGAAATTAAGAATTAATTGAAAATCGAAGTGCGCGCGTCGGGCTGCGAGTGTTTTTAATGGACAGGAAATTCGAGTGTATTGTCCCTTCATTTTCGAATTTTCCTGAAACGTTAATCCTATTTGCAGCTTTTTAAAGGCCATTAAATGATAGTTTTCAATGAAAAGTTAATTTTAAAATAAAGTATCGGTTTTTCTTTATTGCATAAAAATGTGCAGTATATAACGTACACAATTATTAAAGTATTTACAACTCTTGGACAATACAGCGCTATCATAATAACAATGACGAACTAAAAGAACTTTAATAAAACACTTTAATGAAAACTTAATTATACCCACAAGGAAGTCGCTATCAAACTTTCATTTAAGCGATATCTCTCCATACAAACTCCCAATAATACCGCCTTTCAACAACCCCGTAATTAAAGAAAAATCCCGCTCGGGCGACAATTAAAAAATTCAATTTCACGGCAGGCTATAAAAAAGAAAAAAGGAAAAAAAAAGAGCAGTCCGCGAATGAAGCCATCGACGTGAACTTTCCTCGGCGGGCGCTAAAAGAAATAATCAATTACGGGCGCGCGAGCGTAAACGACGAGAGCCGTGAAAGTCCGCGTCGTAAAACCCGGATTCGCCGATTATTAGTTTAGACGCGCGCCGAGGCCTCTATCCACTTAGACGGCCGAGAGCCTTATAATGACGGCTCGGCCGAGGGACAGATTACAGGGGACGACGGCGCGAGACAGGGGAGGCGCGCCAGCGGAGGCAGACTAACTCGTCGGGACTGATTAAAGAGCTGTCGGTAAGGAGGCGACTAACTCCCGTCGCAGCCCCGTCGCGAGAGAACGACTTTAGGACTGCGACTATACCTGTCTGACGGAGGATGATGACACCCGGTGTTTGCCACTTTGCGCAGTCGTTTTTCCGCGCGAAATCGAGAGAGAATCTTCTTGGGGTCTCGCTGGCTGGGTGAATAAATGCATGTAAAGCGCAATTTACTGGGCGGGGAATTTTATTTATTAAATTAATTGTAGGTATAAATATTGGCACGTTTGAGTAAATACGCTTAGAAAGCACTTCTTCTTTTTTTTCGTTAAAAGGAGGGAAAATGGCGGAAAATATAAAGGAAGTACTTTCTAGGCTTTTAGTAACGATTTATTGTAATTACGGTTTTATTTATTCACACTTTTCGTTTAATATATTTCTTGCGTTTATTTTATACGTACAACCACGCGGAAAATAATTACGGTGGATATACCAATAATCTTCAATGAAAATTTGATGTGATATATACTTTTTATATCAGATAATATAAATATAATATTTAATTAGAAAGGTAATTACTTGTCTAATACTTTAGTTAGACATGACTTCCTATCATCCATTTACAGAGTTTATTACGCATTTCTAACATAACATATATTTCTAGCGTTTAATTAATTCGTTCGCCTATTTCATTAAACGCACAATTCAAAGTACACAGAAAGATCCGTATATATGAGACACGGAAACTTGGTTACTGCTGAATGCCATTGTAACTCGGGAAAGACTTTCTTCAACAAGCACTATAGCGGGGTTAGCACTTGAGCAAACGTTAATGCGTTCTTTTGTCTTACGGCAAGCCGGTATAATAATTATTGCTCCGTACCTCCACCAGCAGTCACGGTGACGTAAGGGAATGCCGAATAAGAAGCCGTTTTCAAACTAACCAGAAACCAGCGACGCTTTCGCGGATAAAATAATTATTTCCCTCTCGTAATATCGCCAGAGCGGCGAATCAAAGTCTCTCTGCACTAAAGTTTTTTTTTTCATTCCGTGTCAATCGCGATTATTAACCCTGTTCCCGTCGCTCGTTTCCTCGTGCGATGCATACACAAAAATTTATTACCTCGGCGAACTTCTGAGTACAATAAACTCTAAAGCTTGTTGGCCCGTTATGGCGACCGTTTACGATAGAGCAATAAAGGAGAAAGATAATGGAAGTGGTCCATTAAACGTTGTTCAAGGACTGATAGTAGCTACATACCTTGTCTAGTCGTAGAAAATTTATTTATTCGATTAATATCGCAATGGCAACTTGAATTAACTTACTCAAAGTTAGGTAGTCCGTTAAACAATGAAGATGATAAATTATTGCATTACAAAGTAAGTAAAGAAGATAAAGTATATTTATATACTCGTTTAATTCGAAAACACAACGCGAAGTGATTTCTGTTTCCTTTGCCCTATAAGTCCCGCATTATCTCTAACATCACGATGCTTCCATATCTATCAAAGCGTCGTAACTGATCAATACTCCTCTTTCGATTAAAGCACAAACTTATCCCCAATATCAAGTCATTGCACCTGGTTACGCCCCGCTGCAGGTCAGCTTTCATCCCTCCGCGCGAGTACGGCGCATAATAATGTTCATCTCCCCGCGTCGTACCATCAGGCTGATAAAAAGAGCAGCGAATGGCACTCGTAAAGTTTACGCGTCCGCTTTGCCCTCACGCACGCATCGCGATGCGTTTTACCGTGGAAATTTAGTCAAATGATGAATTTATTCAGACTCGACCCTCGGCTCTCTCTCTCTCTCTCTCTCTTTCTCTATCTGCACGGAGAGAGAGAAACGGCCGGGATAAAACTCGATTATTATTCTAGAAGGTGATGCGCCCCGTATAATATATTCAAGCGTCCACGCACTCGCACAGAGGCAAGAGCTGGCATTCCCGGCGTATATCGGCTGCATTATGCAAATGCAACGCTGATGCCGCTCGCGTTTCTCTCCTCCGCGCGACTCGCTTATACAGCGATGAATTTATACTGGCTAAAAATGTGCCGGAATATGCATATCGGTTTGCGGATCCCGCCTGAAATCTGGCTACCTTCCTGGCTTCGCTGGCAGGGAAAGCTCGACGCAAGAAAATGAAAATGTCGAGACGCGTTTTGGATTTGCGGTTCAAGGCGCGGGGAGGATGGCTAGTTTCTTAAGAAGAGAGAAAGGTTTTGGGAAACATTTCATTAATTGATTTTTTTTACCTTTAGGGGAAGCAAAAGCAAAACGAATGCATGAAGATTTTTTAATATTTTATTGTCAATAATGGCTATAATAACAAATTTTTTGAAACCATAATTTGAATAATAAATTGACTCCTTTTTAATATGCCAGGGAAGACGCAGGACGTCTTTATATTTAACTATTTATAAAAGAAATTTTCATGATAATTTAGTTTCATTTAAAGAAGAAAATGTTACAGAATACTTATGTAAGCAGGAGAATGCTTTTAAAAACTCAAAATAAAAGTCATTTGACGTTTGAAATTTGTTTCGAAAATTTCATGAGACATTTTTCACAGCAAGTATTCAGTTATAAAATAAAATGATCATTTCTTACAAGTTTTACTTGCATTTCCTCCATTAAATGCAAATGTGTACATTGAAAAAGTAAGAGGTCACATAAATTTATTTAAAAAAAATAAATAAATAAATAACCAAGAAATACGTATTTTAATGAAAAACATGTAATTGTATTTGCACGGTATCTTGAAACTTTCACTCCATTTAAATGAATCATTTTATATTCGATAAGTACAATGCCTGTATTTGCATGTAAGTCCAGTGCTAGCGAAGAAGCTTAACTGAAATACAAGATCAGATTGCAACACGAAGGCACGAAACGATTGCGTTCCACTTTTTATTCAGAAGCACGCCAATCATCCAGCCAATTTATGCCAATCACGATATTAAACTCTGCAAAATTTAGATATTCGATCGGCGCAAAGATTTATTTTTCACTCGACTGAAAATAACTAATAATAAATAAGAAAAAGCGATCGCTCGCTCTAAATAAGGCGGTATAAAAACGTCACGGAGAAAGACATGAAAAGGGCTTCGCTCCCGCCGAAGGAAGGCAAGAATGTCCTCCTTTGTTAAATTTAGCCCGATAATGTGGCATATTTTATCAGAAAAACACGCTTTGAAAAATGGGGCCAGCGAGTGGAGACACAAAAAAAAAAATACCCGTCGTCGGGCTACTCTAGGATTCATTACGTAAGAAGCTCCTTGGCACAACAGAGTCAAAAGCAGACTGCGCCCCTGTAAACTCGCTTCCATCTAGTCGCGTTTTATGAATTTTAAAGAGCCCCGCCGCCGCAGCTCCCGCAGAGCTGCGGAATTGAATTTCGCGAGTGGCGCGTGGCTGCAAATGACGAGAGGAGATGGATGCAGGCGCAAAAACAAAGGCCAGAGACAGAGAGAGAGAGAGAGAGAGAGAGACAAAAGAAGATTAAGACGGCCTCCTTTAAGTACGCGAGTTGTTAACTTCCTGTGGCGCCGTTGCTCCATTTGTATTCTGGAATACCGTTACGTGGCAGACTCTTACGCGAGCGAGTCGCGTGCCTGAGCGACGTGTCGCTTGGGCATTATCAAGCTTTTGACTTAATAATATCAAAGCCTGAGTCGAAAGAAGAATTAAGTGACGGCTTTGTTGAAAGTTTTCTCTTTTCCGCGCGACGGTCTGCAGAATGTTTCCGCGGGCAATAAGATTATTTTTTATGCCCGTTGTTTTTACGATGAAAGGAAATTTTTAATTTAAAGCGCGTAAAAAATTAATTGGCAATTGCGTATTGTTAATTTAATTGGAATGGTATTATTTATTCGGGGATCAACTTGCTTTTCAAAGTACTAAGAAATTAAAGCGTCGAATAATTCGCTAATCGATCTCGACCCGTTCGCTTGAATAATGCAATAAAAATGTCCCAGATCCCGAAAGATAAAAATCGCAGCGAATTTCACCGGTATAATCTTTCGTCACGTCCAATTTCGGCGTATCATATTCATCGACTCCGATCGCAGCCAGCCAGCGATTTCGCTCGTAATTCGGCTCGCTTTCGCAGTCGAGGTGACGATTCCTTATTCAGTCAGTGACCCGTCATCGCGCCTCTCTCGCAGACCGCAAGCCTAGACACATAAGTTTTCTCCCTCGCGCCGACTCGTCTGCTTCCACCACGCACCGATGCAAAACTCTAACGGCTCTCTCTCTCTCTCCTCTCTCTTTTCGTCCCTGTACATCCGCCGCGATATTGTCTATCCGCTACGCCTCGCACTGACGGAGGTTTTATGTACTCGTAAAGAGGAGAAAAGGGACAGATTGGATGAGCCCCGAAGGTGCCTCGTAAAAAAAGGTTCTTTCGATAAAATCACTGTCCTTTCGGGCGCAAAAAAAAAAGAGGCGGGAGAGGCGCCCGGCTGCAGAAAACATCTATTTGAAGACGTTTTTCGAGGGTCCCTCCGACTGCTTCGCAGATAACTTGGGGGCTTGCTTGCTTTTACTGCGGCCGGCGAGCCTGTCGAGGGGTGAAGGAACTTGTATTGCTGCGAACTGCTGACAATTTATTAAAATGCGTTGCTCTCGTTTTTGTATTTTGATGCAGCAAGGCCGAAACTTAGCACGCAATTTAACGGAATTCGAAGTGTAAAAATGTAAACAAAGGGAAATTGGAAATTGGAGGAAAACTGGAGGTATTTTTTTAATTTAAATTTTATGATTAAATAGTTTAGAAATTAGCAACTTTGTTCCCATCTAAAATTAAATAATTTAGTTGGTCGATTATGATTTGCGGAATTGAATTATTTTTTAATATGACCTATTTAGATCACGATGTTATCTTGTTCATTTAAAATTCATTTGATTATGAAGAAATTCTATATAAATTAACATAATTATAAAACCGTTGCTCGATCATTTAGAAACTTTAGGTCTTAATATAATTTTATCTTTTATTTAAATAAGGTTTAACTGAAAATTAATATTTATATCAATAAGAAGAATTTAGATTTAATTTAATTGATTAATTTTTTTTATTTTAATAAATAAAAAATTATTTTAAACCAAACTAACTAAAGTTTGCTTTTGTTTCAATTATTAATAAATAAAATGGTTAACTCTCATTTAGAAAAAGTAAAAACTTGTTAAAGATTTTTAGACTGATAACAAGGCATATAGTTTTTAACTTAAAGTTAAAGTTTATAACAAGCCATACTTTTAACTAGAGTTAAGCTAAACAAAGTTAAAAATTATATGCTTTGTTATTAGTTTAAAGATCTATATTTCTCAGTTTGTTTATTCTTTCCAAATAAAATTTAATTTTGTTTATTAACAATTGAATACATCTCGCACAATCTTTTTTATCCTACTGTGGATCCTACCCCCCTCGAAAAAGATAAACAGCCTACTTTTTCAGCCTGAAAAAATTAATTGCTCCCCCTTGAATTACCCAATCCACATTGTTTAGCGCAAATTTATTACACGCCGATGACTCACCAGTTGCAAGTCACAGGTCCAATCCTCGCACAGGGCGACCGTACATTACCTGCATACCCGCAAGATGAATAAAAGCTATACTCCTCGCTGAAGGGCTAAAGGGCTGTCCGTCACGTTCATCCGCCTCGAGTAACACTGCAGAGAGAGAGAGAGAGAGAGAGAGAGAGAGAGACGGAGAACGAGAATCGCGGAGCATTAATTCTTCGGCCTCGCATCGATTGAGTCGGGACAATGGGGTTCCCGGAACCGCTGACCTGCAATAGCCGCTCTAACGCATGGAGTTGAAAGTCCGTTTCAACGCTTCTCTAATTGCGGCTGCATATATATATACTATATATATATATTCTCGCCTGCCACTTTCTGCCGGAACAATTGCGCCGACGTCGCTCGCCAAATTAAATTCTATTGTCCGATGTTTTTTCGCGGATTTTCCCCGCGCCGCACCAGAGCAGAAGGAAAATCCTGCCCCCCGAGGATTTAGCTGCGCGCAGCTGACTTGGAAAAGGTGCCGAGGCGTGGTACCGAGTCGGGGAGAATCGTGGATAGTTATTGTACAGTTAACTTCTTCGGACGGGAAAAGCTGCGCCCTGGACCGGAATTCAAGTTGAAGTAGAAGCTCTTAAAGAGACTTTGTTTAATTTCCCTTTGCTGCTTTTGAAAACGGAACTTGAAATAATATTTCTCGGGAAAATATTAACGGAAAGGATGGTTTCCCCTCGCTTCGGTCTTTTAATTTTTAAGGATTATTTTTAAAAGGAATGATACGGAGAAATTAGGTCAGGTTTAATAAAAGCGTTGGCTCGCGACTTTGAAATATTGTAGCTGATGCTAAAAAAGTTCAGTAATAAATAATCCGAGTAATATTTTTTAAAAGAAAATGCACCAGAGAATGTAAACGATAACAAATAGAATCTGTGGTTTTTAAAAACGCGCATCGTAGTAATAAATGTCTCGAGCAGCAGGCATTTTAAACATGATTCACTATCTTTTAAATCCAGCGGAAAAGTATAAACATAGGAAAATCCGAAAATAAATCAGAACATCAGCATAAAATTTAATGAACACCGAATTTCGCGTCCTCGCAAATCCAAAAACTCGCGAGACCACGACGCCTCACTCGGTATAAAGGGTGCAGGTCAAAAAAAGTCTGTCGTCGTAAATAACGTAGGCGCATGTAAGCATTAGTCTCCCCTCTCGTTAAGGTTATAATACGAAGCCCGCCGCGTTTAAATTTCCAGCATTAAAAGCTGGGTCAGCCCCGTAAACATTCGCTTTTTATACGAAGCAGCGAGCAACTGTAATTCATCGAGGCAGCTCCCTGCTCACCCCGAGAGCTGCAGCCGCAATCTTGTCGGAGGCGAGCAGCAGTGCATTTTGGCGCGGATTTATATCGGCCCTCGTTTCGGCAGCGACTGCCAATCCCGCTTAAGTAGATCGCGGGAGCTGCTACGAGAATAGGCCGTTTAATAATTCGCCCGCGAGGAGGCGTAATTGAAATGAATGCGGAGCGAGTTTGCGCGAGACGCCTCGTGTGTGGGTGGCTTCCGCGGTGAGTATAGCTCATTCGTGCACTGGAGCCAGAGTTTGAAGCTGTTTAATGAAATTGTTTTCGGAGTAATGGCGAAAATTAGCCAAGCTTCAGTTTGGAAGGGATTTTTGATGGGATGCAAAAAGTGAATTATGAGACGTTTCTAATGCGTCTTGGAGAAAATGAAGGATTACGCAAACAAGTAGTAAAGTTTTGAGTTTCATTATTTATAATGTTATATAATTTTTATATTTACATAACCTTATTAATTAGTTAGTAATGCCGCTACAGAATAAACGTTCAGATTTTGATGATATGGGACATACTTACACATTTTGGTATAAAAGTGACTCAAAAAAATTTTTGTGAGGTCAGGGTGAGTGAGACAAAAGTTATCAGCATTTTAATTTTCACTCGTTTAACACGGGCTCTTATGGGAAATCACCTTCTAAATTATATTACACAAAAACGACCGTTCAAATTTTGATCAAACTTTTTTCAACGAATACTGTGATCCTAAATTGATTGTCTGTAAAGATTCATTTAAGGACGTTCACACGATAATTCAATTTCTTCGAATTTACTTGCAATTTGTACTATATGTCAATTTAAGTATGCTTTGTAAGTGGTAAAAATTTCGACCCATCTTCCGCTATTCAAATTTGAGAAATTCAATATTAAACTTGAACTTCTTAACACGGAGTTCCTATGGTAAGCCTCTCTAGGCGGCATATTTTTACAGGTAGCAAAAGCAGTTATCTTCGAATTGTCCACACAGCACGAAAGAAATCAGTGGAATATTTCGGAAGATTCCGCAGAAATATGACACTTGGAATATTCATGAAATATTTACGAAATATTTCATAAATACCCCAAAGATCATACAATGGGATATTCCACTGAATTATTTATGGAAGCTTCATGTAAGATTTCATGATATATGTTATGAAATATTCATGAAGTATTCTAGTGTAGTATTTCATGAAAAATTTATGTTATATTCCAGAAGCATTTCACATATCGATAAGGATATAATATTTCTTAAGCCTTCCAAAAAAATTCCGAAGGAATCTTACAAGACTCAGAAAATATTTCACGGAATATTTTTGTTACTCTTTTACTGTAACATTTCGTAAATCTTTCAGAAATATTTGAGCGGAAGGTTTTTTACAATTTTTAATACACCAAAAAATTATTCCGGAAAATTCCAGGAATATGTTAGTAAATTATTTCATATAAGGTTTAGTACTTAATTCAAAGAAATATTTTCAAGAATATGTAAGTTATATGTTAGTAATATTTCACTTGTCAGCACGAACGTAACATTTCTGACGCATTCCATAAACATTCCCTTGGAAGATTAAAAAAAAACCGTTCCTGAAGTTTTTTTTTTAAATACTTACTGAAATTTACTAAATTTTTCAGAAATATTTCAGAGAAGGGTTTCAATAAAATTCTTAATACTCCATAAAAATATTCCGGAAACATTCCATAAACATTCCCGCGGAAGATTTAAAAGAAAGAGTTCAAAATCAAAATTTTTCTATCGCAAGCGTTGCGTAGCGTAATGGTTACGGCGTCTGCCTCTAAGGAAAGCCTTCGATTCAGTTTCGATCGAAGCGCTAATATATTAACTATTACAAAAGAATTTTTCCACACACATGGTAAAATTAATCTACAATATGATAACCGGTAGAAGATTTAAAGTCTTCATTGGAAAAAACACATCAGAAAAAACTTTCTCAATAACAAGAGGCTTACAACAAGGTACGTGGAATTCATCGACTCTATTCAACTTATTTAACTCAAACATATTAAACATGTTCGACTTAAATAATGAGAATAATTTATATGCATTAGCATTCATGGACGATTTAATCATATATTACTTTCTCTTAAAAATTGAAAAACTTGACAATCGTGACAAACCGTAAAGTCAGAGTGAGTCCTTCTTGGAAGCTGCCTGTCGCGGTGGCATTTCTAATAGTGGTAGTTGCATATTTTTGTAAAAAAATTGTAAACCGCTTAGATGATTTAGAGCAGGTCTTAGACCGTATAGCACAGAAGTGCAACTGCATTTAAAATAACTACAATATAAATATAAATTCGAAATAAATAAATACTTGGAGCGGGTCTGGACGAGAGAAAGCCCGCTCAACTTAGTGTAGGCCACTCTCTCTAGGGGCCGTAGGACCTTGTCGAAGCCCTTACACTGGTCGTGGGCCAGGGTAGAGGTGGGTGGGAGAGCTTATCCTGCGAGGCTAGGTACTCGTAGGATCTCGGTTTCTCGGGTTCGGTTTCGTGAGCGAGGGCCCTTTCTTGCTGCAGCGAATCCCTATAAACGGGCTCTTCGACTTGAGCAGGGAGTGGTCATTTGTCCCGGAACACCTTGGAAAACGGGCCACCGCCTGAGAGGAGTTAAGTACACCAACGAATCTCAGTGCGGGGATTCCGAGTACGGGGCGGATAAAGGGGCAGAGCTGCGATCTGGACTCCGGAAATCG
>UCOM01001159.1:0-48314 GCA_900474385.1 Ormyrus pomaceus
AAATCTGGAAATTAAAGGGGGGGGGGGGGAGGTTAATGGACGGAGATCAAGCCCGAATTGTTCTCACGGAATTCGGGCTTGGATTTCGAATTGGCAACGGGAGCTCGCTTTCGAGTAGAAAGTTTGCGCTGCCGTTAATTAATTAGTACCTTCTCGCGTGCTGCTGTTTAGAAACGATACAAGGTGCTCAAAGTGTCATATACGTTTACTGACAATCTCGAAACACAATGGTGCGCTTAAAATCGTTCTACTTTTACTGCGCCGAACGCTTTGACGCTGCGAGCTGTTTTAAAACCTTAGTAAAATGTTTTAATACATTCTTTGGCTCAGCATAAATTGCTGCATCATCAGCACTGATAAGTAAATTAATGAGATGCTCCGAGTAATGTTATGCACGGAAAACAGTTAGATCCAACACCTGTACGTAAAGCGTGTAAAACATTCCGAGAGATAACGTTTCCAATCTCCTCGAGCTCCCCGTCGAAGCTACTCGGCACTAATCCCAAACAAACGCCCCCCTCCCGATTATTACCATCCGTCTAAACTCGAACCTCAGTGAGAATCGCGCAGCCGCGATTACACGCGCAAAAAGCTCCCGTAATTAATGAACCCTTTCGCGCTGCCGCTTCACCGTTCTCCTCTCAAAGTCTCTCGGTAAATATATGCAAGAGCCGCAACAACGTCTCTCGTAGCGGAAGCGATTAAAATATCGGAACCGTCGAGCGACTCGTGCAGCGCCGCCGCCGCCGCCGCCGCCGCCGGCGGCGAAGCCCAGTTTCATCTCGGCGATCGTCGTTCCGGTCTCATGGCGCCTGGTCACCTGAAGGCCCGCGTCACTATGCCCAATTAACCCTTTGAGAACCGTACGCTTCCCGGACATTAGCGTTTCCGACGTCGTAATTCAGTTATTGCCCGATACTCCTTCCTCGTTGTTCGAGAGAGAGAGTCGGCGCGCGAGGGATCGCCGCTCGAGATAATGACGCCGCTGCAGCCGTTTAGTCCCCCGCGCGGAAAACGTGGAAGGCGCAAACGCTCGCGCGCTCCGGTAGCGGGCTGAATTTCATTTGCGGCGGCTCTCCGAGCTCTTAAATCTCTCACCTGTGACCCCCGGGAGCGGAGGCACTGCGAGGCTCCGCGGTGTGTGACCGTCACTCCCCGTAAGCGGCCTGTGGCGAGAATGTCAAGGAGCAGGAGCGCTCCTTTCCTGCGGCGAGGAGCGGCTTTTTTTTTCTTCTTCGTCTTCCGAGGAGCCTGTCAATCATAAGGAACAATCTTGCTGTTTACGGTGGCTTGACCTTTTTTTTAGACAAAATAGTCGGCTCGTTGGTGTACCGGTAGGCGTGAAAAATCAGTGATTCTTTTTTTTTTCTTTTGAAATGTATATAAATTCCGAAATAAATTAATTGGGTTCTGTTTTATTTTTCAGATGCTTAATTACTTAAGCTCCGTATAATCTTTCGCAACCTTACACCTGCAGTCGCACGAGTTGATTTATTATGCACTTTGCTTTTTCGAGATTACGCTAAGTACTATTTTTATAAGCGCACACCGGCATTACAACATATTTCAGTAATGTAATTAAGCACCGAGCCTCCTCTCTCTCTTAATTCAGATGTTTAATACAACAAATACCTTTTAAGATACACTCCCCACCCATTTAAATGCCATAAAAATGGCGTAATTAAAATTTAACATTTTACCCTCCAGCACCGCCATTAATTAAACAACGGCAGCTCGCCGGGAGGGCCGCTTATCGTTCGCCGAACCCGACGACTTTCCGAGCCGAGTGTCTTGCATAAAAAAAATAAGCGCGCAGCTCCTCTCCCGAAGTTGGCCGGAAAACCTCCCTCCCTCGCTAATAAAAGCCTCGGCGGTCGTGCATTAATGGCGGAGGTAATAAAAAGGAACGGTAACCCATATGTATATACATATATATATATTTATTTAATACACCGCGCGGAGGGATGCTTCGCTCGCGGCGCAATTAGTCCATCTCGCTCTCTTCGTTCCATAATTAAAGAAGATCCGCGCTCGGCGCCAATTAGCCATTCCGACATTTTTCCTCGGTTTTCCGGTGCGTGCCGCCGCCGCCGCCGCGGGGGCAGAGGGGTAGGATAGGCCGAGGACGACGCCGCGCTGCGGTAAATATAATTATATGTAGCCTGATCGCCAGATAGGTTGCCGCTCGGCAGGCGCGGATTAGCCTGGCGATTAAGCGCGAAAATAGGATGGGAACGCAGCCAGCGCCTGGCTGATTTTCATCGTCTATATAACGCTACACTGCTTTCCCCGCGCGGAGCGCGCGAAGCTTCCTGGGGATCTTCAGAGAGGGAACTGTCTCTTTGGCGGGCGACTCGCGGTTTTCGAGGACGAAGACGAGTGCAGGTGGAGGGATTAGTTTTCAGGAGTCGAACAGTTTTCTATCTTAATGTTTTGGTTGTAGTTTGCCATTTTTAGAAAGTTGAAAGGTCCAATCGAGAGGATAAAAATTATATTGTCCCTAATTTCGTAGCATCTGTACATTTGTATTACATTTTTTCTAATTAATCAGCGCAAATTCGTTGAAATTCAGATGCGTCGTTAAAAAAAAATCCAGCGCTCCCGCATTATAAAGATCGAGAAAAATGTTAATGAGCCCGGTTAAATGATTTATTTCTTGCAGAGACCTCGCATGTTATCACGGAATTAATCACGTTCATATATAGAAGCCAGCTTCAACTCCGGTAGCAATTATCTTCACTTTTAAACGCAACTAACCATTATCCTCCGATTTATTACGGCGATCGTTGTATGAAAAAGCGTATATATATTCGATTACATATCTAAATCCCGAGTAAATCTTCATCTTGGAATCTGCATTCGCTCGCCCGGCGATTCGAGTTATATGTGCCGCTGTGTGTGTATAAATCTCCATGGGACACGCGAGAATTGTTGCTAAAGTATATATAGAGGATCGAGAGCGGCGGCGAGGATCAAAGTTATTGCCCGTTACTGAACAACAAAGTTTTCGCGGAAGGACTTTTATTAGGGAAATTATGATTTTTTTTTTTACTGCCCCCCTGTGATTTGACTGATTTACACTCATAAATATTTATTGAAAATTTATTGCTAATTAAAATTTTAAATGCAAAGTCAGACGCCGAGTGAATTTTTTACTTTTAATCGTTTTATGAAGCTGACGACTAATCAAGGTGAGACTCTTTTTCTAAATAATTCAAATCTCGTAATACAATTTTCCTTGCAACGTTCCCTTCCACCCCAACCTTCGGTATCAAAAACCAAAAACTCCTCCCGAAAGGCTGTGCAGGCGTACACTCTTTGGCAGAAAAGCCATTGGCACACACCGCGATTGCTCAATCGTCGTTAATCTCTCGGGCTCTTAGAGAATTGCGCCATCGCACTCGGCCGCGCGTCCAGAGAGCGGTGCCGTGGTGTGCGGCAACAACGCACCGAATCTCCGCTGCTCATCGCCCGTTGTTGTTGCAGCTTGAGAATCGGCCGCCCTGCTCCACCCGCGCGTCTCGCTCTTGCGGATCGCGCGTCAGGAGAGGCGCGCGCGTGTCAAGGCGTTCGTTCGCGCGCCGCGGCGGTGCTGGTGTGCGAGGGGTTAAGAAACTCCCGCGGTGAACTGTGTGCCTGCACCGGAAGCGGGGGCCTTGCTTTCTGGGCTAATAACCCTAGCCAGCCGCTCTCGCGCCCATATCTGCGCGCGCGCGAGCGGCGAGCCTCCTTTTCCTCTCCCAGCTATTTCGCGCCGTGTGCTTTACGATCGTTCGTCTTTATCTCTCTCTCTCTCTCTCTCTCTCTCTCTGGCGCGGAGCAGTGCCACGGAATATATCTGCGGGAGGTTTTTCGAGGCGGCCCGCTTATAACTACGAGCCATCTCCGCGTCTGTCTCGAGTGCGCTAAGCTGAGAATGTGGGCTGAACTGCATAGGGTTCTAGTTGTTAAAAATATTTTGCGGCGCTCCTTTCGATGTGGAAATTTAGCGCTGATTGCAGCTTGTTAGGATACTTGTGGTTTTTTGGAAAAAAAAGCATGTTTAAGGGGAATTGCTCATTTGACTTTGAAAATTTTGTATTCTACTTTGAATCGCGCGTTTAAATATCTTACACAAACTGTAATATCATCTGTAATGCCAGAAAACGTCCAACATAGACAAACCTTGCATAAAAAATCCATGAAGATGCAACGCGCCATCCATTTAAATCGACTAACAGCACCTCCACCCCGCTTCAATAACACCATCAGAATCGCCCCGACCGCAGTTCTATATCTTGCACGCCTCCAAAGCTCAGCGGCTCGCAAGCGTCATTCCTCCGCGCTTCCTCTCCCATTCGTAAAATGAACGCGCTTAAATGAAATCCGCTCTCCCTCTCTCTCTCTCTCTCTCACCCGCAGGTGGCTCTCCGCTCGCGTGCGAAAATGCGTGCGGTGAAATGTGCAGCAGCTCTCCTTATCGGGGCGGCCGGAGATTTTATGCGCGATCCCGCGGAGGGGGAGAGCGCGGGAAATCTGCCGAGGATTTCCGTCTCGGAAAAGCGGCTCGCACTCTCTCTCTCTCTCTCTCTCGCCGCGCGTCGTCGATAAACGCGCCGGGTAATTAGCGCCTCTAGAGAGAGAGACGGAGAGCCGCGTCCTTTTCTTTTTTTTTTACGAGCGCCTAGATCTGGCCTGTCTATCTGCCTGCTTTTTTCCGCGCGTGCGCCGCGCGGATTTACGACGATTTTTTTTTTTTTTTTATGCTCGGCGGATTCGCGCGATTCGCCCGCGGGATAAGGCGCCGTTGAGTAATTACGTCGCGTTCGCGAGGAGGACGAGAGGAGGAGGAGGAGGAGCGGCGAGACGAGAGGATGAGTTATTCCGGAGTTGATGGATGCCCGCGGAGAGCCGTTTAGCGGAGAGGAGGGTATTTTGCGGGAGGTTCGGTTTCGCTGGTTTACTGATGGACTGAGTTAATTGTATTAGGCTACTGGTCTTTGTTTTGCTCAAGCGATTTTGAGAAGGGGACTCTTCGCGACTCGTTCGCTCGCCAAGGTATATTAGGAGTAATTTGTGGCCGAGAAATTATCTTTAGTTATAAGAAATGCTAATGATTGTGGAGTATTTATGAATTATTTATACAGAACGTTTCTAAGAAGTATTCCGTGTGAAAAAAGATTCTAGGCTTAATTACCGTTCGTGAAAATAATAATCCCGACTTGTAATTTGAAAGCTGAAAAAAAAAATGCGAAACGTTCATGAAGCCAAATTAGAAGCTATTGGAATGAAGAACGCTTCTATAACAGGATTCAGCGTTGATTATAAATTTTCCTTTTTTCAGCTTTTATTAACATTTCGTGCCTTCGTATCTTTGTTAATCATTATATTTAATGACACGTATAATTTTTACGCGGGAATAACCAATGGTATCAACGAGCGTCATCTTATCGGCGAGTGTTATTTTAAAAATTACTACAATTTTTATTATCTGATGAATAATGAATCAAGACTTAACAAGTTTATTTTAATTTTCCATTTTAAAATATGCATTACTGCACATCACATTGAAATTTCTTCACTTCGAAGCAAAACGCGTTTTAGCCCCGTTAATTGGGTTCCTCGGAAGCGAATGATTAGAAAACAAAAGTGTCCTTTATCAAAGCGGCGAAGCTCTCTAACAATCCCGAAAAAGCGCCCGATAAATCCCGCGCACCGCCTCAATCCCTTGGAAGCAGAAGGCCGGCGGCGGCTCCTCCCGCGGAAGAATTTCGCAAAACTCCGTCGGCGGCGGCGTCGGCGGCGATTACGGGTCTCCCGGTGCTTGCACAGGCTCGCTCTCGCTCTCTCTCTCTCTCTCTCTCTCTCTCTCGCTGAAAACACGGCTGCGGCGACGCGAAGAGAGGGGAAAACGAGGAAGAAGGAGCCCGACGATCGGGGGGCCCCGCGAAGGAAGCCGAAAGAGAAGAGGAACGAGCGAGAGAGCTCCTTAGCGAACTAGAGAGAGATGGAGGGAGGGAGGGGGGGAAGGGCCCCCTTTCAGCCTTACGTATAGCCTCTCCGCGTGCCTCTCTTCGCATCGCCGCTCTAGATCCTCGGATAAGAGGGAACAGCATTTTAGCGGTTCCTTACACACCAGACATCCGTTCGCTTACCCTCGCGTGTAACGAGAGAGAGAGAGAGAGAGAGAGAGAGAGGAGAGCGCAGCATTTTCACCGCAAAGTGTCAAGCCCCGGGAGTATACGAGCCCGGCCGGAGAACAGAAGACGACGAAGCCGGGTCAGCGAGCCCTTCCCCCCCCCCCCCTGCTTCTTCCTCCTTTTTTTTCGCAAAGCCGTTTCTTTTGTGCGCGCGAGCGGCTCTCGCTTCTTTTCTCGGATTCGTGAGCTACTTCTGCGCTCGGGAGTAAAGATGGGAAAAGCCGCGCGGTAATTGAGAAAGTGTCAACTGTTTGCAGAGTCTGATTTGCCCGATGCTCATAATCCGCGATGGCGTTGGTTTTCTTCGAACTCGTTTTCTCTCGGTACCGTTGGAGTTTTTCTTCTTTTCTTTTTTTTTTTAGTCGAAATAAACCAAAATTCACCGGACTATTGAAAGTACAATCGTCCAAGCTCGAGTATAATTCAAGAGGTTCCATGTTTACCTTGCGGGTTGGCACCTCGTGCGAAAGGGAGACCATCAGCTTATTTTGATAGTTTACTGGAAGGATTTTACGAGCGTGGGTGTGACTGAGCCTACGTTAAAATGCACTTAAACCCAAGTCGGCGAATGGGTCAAGGGATTCGGTCGGGTCGGCTCGCGACTGCAGTCGCGAGAACTTTGCTTTGTGCGTCTTAGGTGGAGCTTTTATATATCTTCCCGTTGCGGTTGGGCAACGCGGGGCTTTTATTAGTTATAAATTAATAATATAATAGACGCGGAGGATCGCCGCTGAAATTGTTCGCCGCGCTGACAGGCGGATTGACGGCTGGAGAAATTTATATTTGGGTGGTTTTCTGCGCGGTTTTGCTTGTGAATTGCGCGAAATTAATATATATTTATTAGATTTTTATTTGCAAACGGGGGAGACTGTCGCCGGTATCTCGGAGCTACGTCGGATTTTGAAATCATGTTAATTTCGAGTTTTTATTTATTACTGCAAGGAAATGGCGCAATGCGCGCATAATTGCAGCTCGCTTTATGTTTTATCCTGTGAGAATTTTTTTCAGTTAGATAAGACCTCTCCAAAGACTGCATAAGTCACTGTCCTGCGTTCTCTTTAAAATAATTATGATTGCTCAATGCTTTGTTTCCAAACCTACACTTTACCAATAAGAAGTTTATTTATTAAAAAAGCTTGACGCCCAACACTGTAATATAAAGAAATCTTGATTAGATCCTGATGAGAACTCAGAATTACACATCGATACAGATATTTTTCAGCAATATCAAAAAAGTCAACTCGTATTTACACATTACTTACAAAATCCTTTCACAGATCTAATTTAAAGCAAACCTTCCACTCATGAAATCGCCCTCACCCGTAAAAAATTACCTCGCAGTCCAATCCGTCAGCGCGAAAAAACGCCATCCCCAGAAGGAGGTCGGCGCTCGCGCTCCCACCGCCTCCTAAACTTTCTACCCTAATGAGTATATCTTACGGCCGAATAATCCGCGAAACGACAAGCGCAATTAAATCGCGACGACGGCGCGGGGGCCGCCACGAGGTCAGGGAGCGCGAGAGCTGGATGCTTTTCTTTTCTTTTTTCTTTCCTACTTTTCCTCCTTGCTTTTCGAGCGAGTTACGCGCACGCGATCCGTGGCAGCTCCGAGAGTCCTCTGCTGGATGCAGATTTTTTAGAACGGTTATTCGCGCGCTGCGTCGTGTTTTTATGTAAGACCGCGAACAATTAGCGATGGGCGGGGCGGAGAAATTTCTGATGTTTATGATTCCGGTCGCGATTGTGTAACCGCGTTGAGAGGGTGGCGGGAACAGTTTTAAGCATCTTTGTCGGACGGTATTGCGTTTTTGCGGAACAGGTTGAAAGTTTCGATTTCAAAATTATCTACCGAATTAAGAATTTTAATATAAAAATTGCCTCAAAAAATTATCTAAATATATATGTTGGCACTAAAAAATGCTGCAAACCATCTTTTATTTTACGAACAACCTGCCGCCAATTATGAACAGTCGGCAAATATCTAGTTTAAAAGTTCACAAGTGATTTTCTCGCCTGTTTTCTCCCAGCGTTTAAAAAAAAAACAACCGCGCCGCCTAATGTCAGCGGAGCGACTCTCCCACACGCAGCGCGAGCCAACATCGCCTCTCGTCTTACGGTTATTCCTCCTTCCTCCGTTCCCCGAAGCCTCCAGTCATCCTAGAGGCAATTTTTTCGACTAGGCCAACCTTGCACCGTTTTACATACGACTCCGCGCGGCTCTCCGCGCGCGGCGCCGCCGCCAACAATGGGAAATTGCCTTCGAGCGTATACGCGCGTATGTACATACGCAACCATTTCACTTTTCGCAAGCCCTAAAAAGCGCGCGACGGCGGCGGCGGTCCTCTTTCCCAACCTCCTCGCCTCGGAGGTTTATTACCATAACGATCTTATTTTCGCGCCGCGCTCCGTACGAAGAGAGGCGAGTAAGGGATCGCTCGATACGATGACGATCAGGATGATGGTGCAGACTTTCCTCGCGCGCCGCGGAGAGGAAGTTGCTCCGCGCGAAGTTGGGAAATATGGTGTAATGCGGGGCCGTGGCTCCTTGCGTTGCTATTAAAATCGTATCTCGGGACGTTAATTTTTTTTTTCTTCTTTTTTTTTATGTGCGCGAGCCGAGGTGAAAGTTCGACGGCTTAGAGATGCTGCCGGGCGATATACTTTATAATCGAAACCGAGTTTGCATGTTTTCGAGAGAGCTGAAACGGCCTCTATACATGCACGTTGCACAATCTTTTTCGGCAATACTCGGCCGACCCGCGTACCTACAATTAACTTGCAACTGATATCTCTTTTTGGGCAATAAAACAATCCTCAACCCAGCGAACGAATAGCAACAATTCACCTCCCTCAAAGTCCTATATACCACTGCCGTTTCAGCGAGTCCAGGCCATTAATCCGAAATTAAATCAGAAAAACGTGGCCCCTCCGCGCAAAAAGGAAGAGAGACACCGCGGCGGCCGGCTCTCGGCTCGGGCCACAAAAGATGATCGTCGATCAGCAGCGCCCGGGAGATGCTAATCTGCGCGGGCAGATCCGGCGATCGGTCGCCTGCGCGCGGATTCTCCTTTTCGGATGTGGGCCCGGCTCCCGCTCACGCACGGAATCTCTCTCTCTCTCTCTCTTCTTCCTCCTCTGGCTTTTTGCCTTTGTCCCTCCTGCGCGGTTTTTTGGCCTCCTCCGCGCCTATTGGCTCATTGACGGAGAGGGCTGCGAGAGGGCCTTTGTGCAGGCTGCTGCACTCGGGAGTTGTACCGAAGCCGTGCGTGAAATATCCGAGCGGTCAATTATGGGTAATGAATGGGGGGGGATATTGCGTTGGGTGTCGCGACCGGTGACTCTTGCTTACCGATAAATAATTCGCGAGCTTATATGTGGATTGGAGTGTGGGCTTTTTATTTGCTGATTAGAGGATGATAGGTTTCGTTTTCTAAAGCTTTCGATGCAAGAACTTGCTTTTTGCGAACAGGTTTTACAGATTTCTCAGGAAATTTGTAATAATAATTGTTCATGTACTTCTCTGCGAAATAAAGTGTTAAGCTACAAAGGGTTAATAAACCAATTCTTTATTGAAGAACGCTTAAATTTTTATCAGTTTAATCCCTCTCGGTATTGCTTCAAAAACAATTCACTTAACATCATTTTTCGCGGATTAATTTTTTCCCCAGCGAAAAGCAATCGATAAATTGTCTGGCGAGATACGAGAGAACAAGTACACGGGAGTGTTAACCAGATCCAATTTGAAGCAAGTGCAGACGTCTCCCTTCCTCCTATCAGCGGCCGTCCCATCGCTCCTCAAGAATTTAAGATCGGCAGCCTTGCCCCGTCGTGTAATTAGACTCGAAATTGTTTTACAAAAGCATCCGAAGCCGAGTATTTTACACGGCGTCGAACATCCCGAGCGTTAGCGGCCAATACAAACTGCCGCGGCTCACCCATAAACCGTCAGGCCCGCGGCTGATAACTCCACTCTCTCCCTCTCTCTCTCTCTCTCTCTCCGTTCTATCTGAGCCGCCCACGCACCTCGCGAATTCACCTATACACAAGCGATCGCGCGCGCGCGATTTTTTCAGCCGAGGCCTGCCTGCGCCTAGCCGGTCGCGGGGGCAATATTTTACGACTCGCGCGCACTTCCTCCTTCTCTTTCGCTGGCTCTTTCTCTTCCCCTTGTTATCCCGCTCTCCTCTCTCTCTCTCTCTCTCTCTCTATCTCTCCCGCGCGGACGGTTAATTAAGACGAAATAAAAAGATAGGAGAGAAAGAGAGAGGGAGAAACGATCGCCATAATTTTCCTGAACTCTCCCCGCGCAGCTCCTCTTATCTCCGCGAGCAGCGCGCCGATGGGGAGTTATTATCGATAGGCTCGATCTATACGATCTCATCTCTCCCTCTCTCTGCTGCCGCTGCCGCTGCCGCCGCTGCTTCTTCTTTCGTACGTAACGGTTCGAATCGCCACTGAGGTTGAACGGGGGGAGGCATTTTTAGCCGGCGGCCTCATTGTAGGGAAAACGCGTCGAGAGAAGGGCCCTACGGGCCCGGCGCGATGATAAGGCACAAAAAGGCCGCCTCTTATGTCCCATTCGCGCGCAATTACCGCGGAGCGATTTTTTCCTGCGCGGGCCGCGGGAGAGAGAGAGAGCTTTTCGAAGATCGATAGTGTCGCCGCGCGGCCGGCAAGCTGCTGCTGCTGCTGCTGCTCTCGCTCGCTGCTTATTGAAGCGGCGGCTCGTGCGGCGCGGTACTTTATGAAAGGTTCTCAGCCTCACCGTTAGAGAGAGAACTCTGTGGGAGTTTGGTATGCTGACTGTTGGAACGCTCGTTATTTAGAGAATTATTTTTTTTTTTTAGCTTTTCGAGAGGATTGCCGCGGCGTATTAGCTGCCGCGAGATTAAATTGGATCGTTGGTGATTAGAATCTTCGGAGGAGTTTGTTGATGCAGAAAGTGTAATGGGTATAAGGGAATCGTTTTGCGAAATGATTTGTACGAAGTATACGTTATCAAGTTATGAAATAAAATTAATTTAATAATTAAGAATAATTATATTTAAAATAACGAAAAATAATTCATGGACATCAATGCTATACCATAATTCCCTTGGCCCCATAAAAGCCACAATGCTCGAGCATAAAAAATCCAATGGCACTGGTAAGCCAAGCCCAAAAACTCCACCCTACCTCAAAAACAAGAAAAACTAACGCCAAACAACTATGTATATATACCTCTTCAGAACCAGCATGCATTTTCCTCCGAAAACGCGTCTCAAACTCGAGCCCGGAGCTCGGCCCCGCTTAGCGAAACAAGCCAGTACTCGCAACCGCTCCCAGATTCTAAAACAAAGGCCGCGTCGGAGAAATGCATCCTCGCGCTCAGCCTCGGAATCGGGGCGGCCGCCTCCGCTCGCGGGGCTCCGCCGCGCGTATATTCATCATCCTCGTCGTCGGTGGCTGCGGCGGCGGCGGCGCTCCTCGCCGAAGACAGGGTCGTGCACTCTCCCGAGAGCTACCGAGTGTGTGTCACGCACGCGGTCATTAATAATCTCCCCCCCCCCCATGGGAGAGAGCCGCGCGCGCAAACGCGCCGCCGACGGTCACGCCGCGCGGGACCGCCGAGGGAAAGTACCGGCCGCGGGCCGAGGAGGATATTTCATTGATTGATTAATCAATGCCGGTGACACACTTGGAGATCGAGGATGAGGTCGAGGGAGTTGGGGGGCGATTTAAGGCTCGGGCCGTTGCCGGATAACTGTTTTGAAGTCAAAGTTTGAAATTCTTCGAGTGCCCGCGGTATAATAAATCGAGAATTTAGAAAATGATATTTTCAAACGCGTCGAAAAGTATGATGGGTTGCGCAATTCTCGGTGAATGAACGGGAACGGATAGGATATGGTAATAGCTTATTAAGAAATTGGTTGGCGTGAGAGCTAAAAATTTGACGGAAGTATAAAAAATGGAATAACTGTCTTCGAGAGTTTATACGTTCATGCTAAATCTAATGAAAACAAGATTCGCAGCTTTTAAAATTAATGGATTCGTATTAACGACACACCGCACGAAACATACTTCCAAGTACTCGAAGTAATAAAATCAAGGAGTATATTGTGTTTATAGTATCCATAGAATATCAACGCAAACATTGTCCGAATCTCCATCAAACCACTCAAAGACAAACTCAAAAGCCTTTACAAATGAGTAAGCATAAACCCGAGCGCCTCGTTCGCGGCGCGCGCACTTAAATAGTTACTCCATTTTAAAACCGGTTCTGCAAAACGCAGAGCGCGAGGCGCGCAAATAATTCGCCCGGGTATAAGTGTCAATGTTTGCGAGCCGGAAAAAGAAAGCCGCTCGGCGAGCACCGCGGATCCTCGCCTGCGAATGGAGATATCCTTCCGATAGGTTATTTACGGGGATTACCGGCTGGTATAACGCGAATAACTACCAGGAGGTTCGGTTTACGGCGCGCGCTCCAAAACTACAGCTGGAGAACAGTCGTAAACGCCCACCGCCGGCTCGATAATGTTCACTTTCTCCGCGGATAGTACTTGTCGACGCTCTGCCCGAGATAACTCGATTAAAATTATAAAAGCTTTTGGAGTACCGACTTTGTACGTTGACATTATACGTTTAGGCAGCGACACGTTTTTAGAAACTTATTCAAAATGTATTATTCTCTCGTGCTCTATTAAATTATCTGAAAAGTCCGTTTCGACAGGCCACAATTTAGATACCCCAAAGCAGCGCTTCTTTATGCACGCTCCCTCCTTCGTTCCCCATCGCGGCATTTCCGCTCGATCCGGCCATCTTTAACTTAAATCATCCAGTTCAATAATTTAAACAAAGCGCGACCGTAGAAGCCGCTCTCGGCAATAAAAGCAACCTCGTTGCTTCTCGCGCCGCGATCCTTACGCCGCGTCCGACAAAAAGAGGAATCCCCGCTCCAAAAAAAAGAATAGCAAAGAAGGCAGGCACAGGATGCGTGCGCCGCCCCTCCGGGTGCGTAACGCGGTGGACGCGCTACTCGTCCTTTTCCCTATTCTCCGCGGCGATTCCCCCCTCGGCGCGTGTATATACGCGTCGGCGATTTTTCTCCGGCCGCGCTGTGCACCGGCAGCAGCAGCAGCAGCCTCGAGAAGAAAGAGAGGAAGCGCTCGCGCGCGCGACCGTCGTCCCCGCGCGCAGCGTCGGCCTCTCAGATATATCTCCCACCCCATCCCCCGCCGCCGTCGCCGCAGCATTCAAAGCGCGCGAGTTTCTTCGATTCCGAGCGAACAGAGAGAGAGAGAGAGCTGGTCTATATAATGGTCGCGCGCGCCCCGAGAGCTTATGCATATCTCTCGCTCGGGAGAGCCACCGTATCTTATTCGCTCTTTTCTTGCTAAGGAGGCCCGCGGAGGTTCCGCGCATTCAGAGGGGGTTATATATCCTCGTTTTTGCGCCGATGCCGCCCGATGCCGCCTCGGCAAAAATTCGAGTATGAAGCTTTCCTGGAAAAGCTCGATCTTCGATAGATAGGTCGCGCTAATTCGCCGAGAGACATCTCGCCGTGCAATTCTATTGAAATCTAATGTATATAATCTGCGTGCATTCGTAGGTGGGGAGCACTTTTTGTACCAAAATCGTTTTACCGCGACCTATACCTTTACCGCGAGTATTTCAAGTATATAAACTTTGGCAAAATTCAATTGCATCCGATTAACGAATGTTCATTTTTTATACTTTACACTCGTAATATTAGAAACAACCGAAATTCAGCCTTTTCCCCCGGTTTCCCAGCTCTCTTCCTCCTGCCGATCGTCGCCCTCTTCTCGCGCGCATTATTGCCCCTCCCGGGGGACCGGTAGGCAAAGGAGAGAGAGCAGAAAAAGAAAGAGAGAGAGAGAGAGAGAGAGAGAGAAACGGGCCCCGCCGCGAAGAGACAACATAAAGATTTAAAGCTCGAAGATGCGCCAATAAACATGCTGGGGGCCTCCGCTTCTGTTCCCTTCTCTCCCGAGCGGCTGCGGCTGCGGCTAAGGCGGCGGCGAAAGAAAGAGCCACGGAGACACCGCGAGAGAGAGAGAGAGAGAGAGAGAGCGAGACGGCAGGCTGATGCAAATAGTGCGTTCTCGCGGGGAGGGAGGAGATAAGGCGTCTTGTTTATATAAGGGTTGTCGGCGAAAAAATATACCGGCCTCGGTGCTTATGTCGCGGCGCGCCGATGTCACTTTGCCGCCCTTGTGCCCGATCCGAGATGCTTTTTAGTTTGTATAATGAATTGCGCGCGCGCGCGCGCACGTCGTCAGCTCTTATTTTCCTGCCTCCTCGAGGAGAGAGACCCCTCGGACGTTTATTTTATTTGCACGGACGAATGTAATGAGCAGGGGGATTTTGTCATGCGGCTTGATGCGATCGTCGTGAATTTTTTATGCAAAGCCCTCCTCTCTCTCTCCATCTCGAATACGATAAGGATTTATCGTCGAAAGTTTCGAGTAACGAAGTTTGCCGCGCGAGCACCGCGCTTCTAATATTCCTTGACTATAAGCTTCAGCGCCGAAACGACTGATTGAAGAGTCCGCGAAAAATCGGCTGATTGGTATATACCCACGACGCAACGTCCGCATGCGGAACGAAAGGAGGAAGTCGCGCGACAATATCATCCTCGCTCGATAGGCGCTTTAAGCAGCTACGCTCTCCCGGGCCATTAACAATCCTTGGACTCTCCCGCGCGCACAAACACACACACAGAGAGAGGCGGAACTTATGACTTAGCCCGACAAAGCTCGTTAGCCCTTTCTCCTTAGCGGCGGCGGCGGCGGCAGCGGCGCACGAGCTTGGCCGTGTGTGCACCTGCGCTCCCCGCGATAGAGGGACAAAGGGGAGAAATATAAAGGAGCCCGCGCGACTTTCCAATGCAAAAGGGCTACCGCTTCTCCCGGGTATATATGCATATACGCGGAAAGCAGCAGTAAGAGGAGGAGAAAGGAATACGAGGCTGCCGCCGCCGCCGCCGCCGCCGCTCCACCCCGATTTTATTTATTCCCTCTTCTCCTCGCTCCTTTTGCTCTCTCTCTCTCTCTCTCTCTCTCTCGGCTCCTTCCGCGAACGACAGCCGCTTTATTTATACCGTCCTCGCGGCGCACGGGAGCAGGGAACAATATATACACCCGCGGCGGAGCGAAAGAGAGGGAGCTTTGTCGGCCGCGATTCATAGCCCCGCAGACGAGCGATAGCAGCCGAGAGGGAAAGAGAGAGAGAGAGAGAGACACGTCAGTCGTCGCTCGTCGTCGTCTTCGTCGCGCGATTACGTCTTTATTACGCGCTCGGAGACGGACGTGCGCCGATTGACGAGAGCCTGATTTTCCGCGGATCACCGCAGCTGATCCCCCCGGGAGGAGAGCAACTGTTACGAGCGATCAATGGATCAAGCGGCGCCGCGGCCATTCTTGAACGCGAGAGCTGCTTTATGAATGACTCGGGGAGGAGAGCTGCCCTTTTTTTTCTCTCTCCGTCTCTGACCGCGGCGTTCTCGGCTTCGCGGAAACGCGAAGGGAGGGCAAGGAGAGCTTTTTCTTAAAATTTCAATTCCTCCGCGTAAATGTTCAATTGTAAATAAGTTAACAGTTTCAAAGAAATAAAATTTAATTTTCCACCGTCGTTCGGAAGCCCGACCAATCGGTGCGAGCTGAAATCCCCGCGGCAGAAATGTTCCTCTCATCCTCGAAAAAACGTTCGCCGGATTTTTCTCAATAAGCAGGCACGGCGAAAGCGCGCAACGATATACACACATACGTATATACGCAGTTGGCGCTCGGTAGGAAATCCACTAAATTACCGCGACAAGCCTCGCGGTCGCTGTCAGAGTTGCGCGCGCGCGCGGGGAGGATTAAAGCGCGAATTCTCCGCGCTGTGCGTTGAATAAACAAGTGGGAAAAAATCGCGAATCCAGAAGTTCCTCTCTCCTCTCTCCTCTCTCCCTCTCTCTCTCTCTCTCTCTCGTTCGCCTCTCGTTCCTCCGCCGCGCAATTCCAGCGCGAATGTCAGGGCGTCGTAAAACGCGCGGCTATCGCGTGTTTTCTCTACCCTCCCCGAGCTGCTTCTGTGCATATCTGGTTCCTTTATTTTTACACCCGCCGCTACTGCCTCGCTGAATGTTATTTATTGCCGGCGAGGTGTACGGAATCGTGGATATGGAGGCGCGCGGTGCGCCGGGTAACAATGTGGAGCAATTGTTTAAGCGGGCGAGCGGATGGAAATTTTAAAAATTTATAATAAAGTGGGAAGACTGCTTGCCTTAGAACGAGGATGAATGTTGCGCGGAGGAAATTGTTTATACATCCTCACTCTTCTCGAGGGAAAAGTCTTACCCAACTTGGATAGAATCTACTTAAAACGGAAAAATTAAAAAGATTAGATTTCTTATTTTGAGGTTTATTTCCTTTTCATGGGGTATAACGACAAATGTTACATTCAATGCAAACTTACTTGTTTCTATTCAAATTATAAAAAAAAAAGTAAATTTTACGCAAGTTGTAAGTAATCAGAGAAACGTGAGATATACGCCTGAAGATTGTATCGCGATAAATAACAGAATAAAATTTTTGACCGTACAGATTTAATCGAAAAATGCCAATAACTGATCATTCCGCCGACTCTCAAATCTTAAAGCCACGTCAAACCAAAAAAAGGATCAGTCGAAAAAGTCTCTTATCAACGACCAAATCGAGGCCTTAATTAAAATTCAAAGCGATGCAAAGCGTCTGCTCTAATTTATTCGTCCTCCCGAAGCGCGCTTCGGCGGCGGCCTCCCTTTCGGCTTCTTCAACGAGAGCCGTGTCGATTCTTCCCAAAGCCGAGAAACGAATAAACGCCAAAAGGAGAAGCGAGACCGCGCCGTATTAACATACAAAGTATGTCAGAGAGCCCCGGTCCCCGGGCATAACGTAGTGTCGCGCGCCGTAGCTTCGCATACCCCGCCCCGTTCGGTGGCTCCGCTTCTTCTTGTTTTTTCTAAGAAGAGAGAAAAAAAAAGAGGCGAACCGCTCGATGGCGCGGAGGAAGAATGAACGCTGGCTGCACGTGAATATTGAGCGAACGTCGGAGAGGGCAAAGTGGGACTGAATGGATTGCACGCGGCGTGGCTTTGACAGGTGTGCAGTGCTGACGCAAAATGATAACATTGTGAAATCTTATTTTTTTTTATGATAAGTCAATTTCCAGGAATGCACGTTTTAGCGCGCCATCTTTTATTATTAATTAAATTAATTGTAAATTACACCATACGAGCTTGATAAAGGACATTAGCTTTGCAAATAACTGCGGACCTTTGCCGAGCATCGAGAAGCCAATAAAGAAAGGGCAGCGGATCGGCCTCCGAGGCAACAAAAACGTTGCGAAGAAGAGCAAGAAACCCGAGGAAAAAGCTCGCCGATGAAGTGAATCGAGGAAGAAAAAACCTCGAGAAAGAGAGAGAGGGAGAGAGAGAGAGAGAGAGAGAGCCATGAATATAAAGAGCGCGAGAAAAGGGATAAAAGGGACGACTAGGAAGAAGAGGGTAGCGCTTGCGCTTGCGGAGAGGCAAAAGAGAAGAAGCCGAAGCAAGAAAGAAAGAAAGGAAAGGAGAGCGAGTAGCGCGTCGTTGTCGTCGTCGTCGTCGTCGTCGTCGTCGTTCTCGTCGGAAAGAAAAAGTAAAAGATGAATAGGAAGAAGCAAAAGCAAGAGAGCTCCTGGCTCCAGGACACAAAGACAAGCGCGAAAGAGAGCGAGAGACGTATATAGGAGTGTTTAAGCTATATATCCCATCTCCCTTTTCGCGGGGCGACCCTTCTTCTCCTCCTCCTCCTCCTGCTCCTGCGGCTCCTTCCTCTCTCTCTCTCTCTCTCCTTCGCGGAGGGATAAACGCGAGCGGCAAAAGGAAAAGTCCGAGGAGCGAGAGCGGAGGCTCTCTCCGCACACATAAAACGCGCGCGGCGGAGATTCCCCGAGCGCGTGGGTTTCTGTCGCCCCCGATATATAGTGCCGCCTAGTGCCTCCGATCGGGGCTACCGAGCCGAGAGCTTATCGCGACCGACGATATTATATACGATTTTGTCGACGCCGCGGTGGAGCTTTTCTCTCAAAGTCGCGATCTGCAAGCTGAGAGCCTTTTCCGGACGCTCGATTTCTAAACGTGGCTTTGCTGAATTAAATGTATTTTGGCTCGCGACGAGATATTTATTAGTTTATAGTTTTTTAAAGCGTCTCTTCAAGTCGGAGGGTATAAATTAATTCCTTTCTTTTAATGTTCTAAGAATGGGATGCAATGCTATGATAGTACAATTTTTTAAATTATTTAATTTGCAAGTATATTTAAATATATATTATTTTACATTGTAGAATGTATTCGGTTAGCTTTAAATAAACTAATCAACAAAATTAAAATAAAATAAATTTTACTACTTTTCTTGCAAATACATAAAATATTGCAAAAATTACTGTACCCTACCCTATTAGAAAGCTAATTGGACAAAATCGTTTCCAAAATAAGAAATATATGTGTTGTATTTACAAACTACCTTGTTGAAAATATTTAATTGATTTGATTATGCCTTTTGCTACCAACCCTTACTATTGAATATTTATAACTATAAAACTACATTATTTTGCACATATGTTGACATTATTTGCTGTATCTCTATTATTTTTTACTTCACCCTTTAACCCTTTAACATACCTCTCAAATAAGTAAACAGTTAATCTATTATGATAGATATTTTCAATTTATATCGACTTATATTTATAAAATTAAATTTGAATAATAAATGAGGGAGAATTAATTTTATATTCCTAGAGTTGTAATTTTTTTTAAATGAATACAGTTCATTTATTTTTGCTATTTACAATATGATTATAACAAAGTAAAATTTTATCACAAAACAAGTGCAACATTCATTTTATTACTTATTTAAAAAATGTTAGTAACACGTTTAAAAATATAATAAAATAGCTGGAATATAAAAATATTTCTAAAACTTTAAAAACTCTTTCTTAGAAAAAGCTAGCTATGTAATTAAAGTTTACATAACTTTTTACTTTGCTTAAGCTGTAAACAAAGCTTGTCGAAATCTCAATGCTTACCTAAGGTGCAAAATGCCTTTTAGTAATTCAAAGTATTGCTGTAATTTTTACAATTTTATATATAGACTTCTTTTTGAAGCTTTTTATAATATATCATCTGGCATTAAAATACTATGTGCAACACATTTTAAGTACAATGTCCCATTCAAGAACATCGATTTACTTTGACTAAGTAACCTTTTGAGGAAAGAACTCCTCGACATCGTAAGTGTACTTGATAACGGGCTACCCAATTTAATTCAGCATTATCTCCAAAAAATTCTGTAAGTGCTTCATTTGTTAAAATTGCTAAAATAAAACAAATTATTAATAATACATTTAATTAAATGATAAATTAATTAAAATAAAAAGCTTAATATTTATTTAGCTTTAGATAAATACTTACGGCTTGGATCACTATGCGTCAACAATTGAATATCATTTTGCTTTGCAAATTCTTGAAGAGCTGGTGGCACAACGCAACAGGTTGCAAGATTAATTTGAATTATGTTTGGTTTTATCTAAAATTTAATCAAGTTAACTTTTGAGTTTAGAGTTTTTTTTAATTTTTAATTTATTTTTTCATACGTAAAACATAATAGAAACTTACATTTGCCCAATTAAAAAGTTCAATAAATTTTTCTGTATCAATATCACTGACGCCAATACTGGTTAACTTTCCAAGTTTATGGTAATCTTCAAGTACAGTCCATAAGCGTTGAAGTAAAGGTAGTATGTCATCGTTATTTTCAGGTTTATTAAGTACAATTACCAATGACTCTACTTTATCAGTTTTCAGTACTTCACAAACTAAAACAAAAATTATTATTTTAGGGACTGTAAAATATTTTAAAATTTTTTATATCTTACCTTGCTTTAAAGCCTCTTTTAATGAGTCCGAATCAGAATTAGATAAAAAAATTTTTACTGTTATTTTCATCTCTTTTCTATCCACATTTTCAGAGTTTGCATCTACACCATTACCCTAAAAGTTGTTATGTTTTTATATATTTGATTTTTTTATTCAATTAAAGTAATCCATTAATTACTTACAATATTTATGGTATCACCATTACTTTTAGAATCTATTGAAGTTATTTTAAGTGCTTCAATAAGCTGAAAATAATTATTTTTAAAAATTAGAAAATTATAAACCAAAAATTTGTTTTAAATTTTTAATGAAGAAACTTCAATGATGCAGTTGCAATATTGAGTAATATTAGAAAATTTTTAAGCATAGTTTACCTCATCTCTAGAATTAAGTCCTGCTTTCTTCTTCAACTCATTTAATGACAGAATATTTCCAGTGCTGTATAAATCCTTATTCGACAGCATGATGTAAGAAAATTTGCTCTATCAAATTTTAACGACGTTTACACAGTTCTGTCGTGGCAGGAAATAAACTATAATAGGATTGAAATCACGTCTTTTAAAAATGATACTGAAAATGACTTGCACAAAGTATCAGAATAGATATCTCTCAACAAAATTGAGTGATTTATGATTGACCTTGCAATATACACTTTCGACACGCATATCCTGATTTAAAAGTCATACGTAGAATTAAAAACTTTTCCAGGCAGTAAAGAACGTATTTTCCCGAAGATCAGCTGATTAGACCAAGTAGGAAAAAGTAGCCTTGACAAGTAAATAAACTTTACATATCTGACGACGCTGCGTCAACTACAAAAACTATTTATACAGCAATTAAAAATATTCTACTTACAGTACTATCAATGATGGTATTATAAATTAACAAATCAAATATTAAACAATTTTAGAAATTCTTTCCACGTGTAACTGCTCAGAATGTAGAACAACAATAGTGCAGGCAGCGCCTCTACATGTCAATAAAATTGTTTTAAAAGCCTAATTACGCCACTTGTTAATGATTTTATTAATAATTTTAGTCACAGATGAAATATTTTTCTTTTAAAATATTTATAATACATAATTAAAAAACTAAAGCATAAGTTCTTCAGTTCTTGTTACTTTCGTATTATTGAAACAAAAATATTGACCCGAATTAAGGCGCGTAACTTGAAATTCTTAAATTAATTTGATAAATGTTTAAAATAAATAAAGTATTCAACAACTTTTTATTTTATTTGCAAAACAGATTAGATAATATTGTTTTTTTCCAAAAATAATACTATCTCTTGCTATTATCAATTGATTTATAAAATTCTTAAATATACAGTTAAAATTGAAAAAAATGATCTTTCAAGTCAAATGTACATTAAACGACTAAAATTCATATTTATTATTTAACAAATTATAATTTTTATTTAAAAAATATCATAATTGCACTTGAAAGTAGATAATTGTAGGTAAACTGCAATTAAGTGCAAAGTGTCTGACCGCGATCGCAGCGACATGCTTTATTGCGTGCGATATTATCGATAGGTATATTGCGTATTTGTTGCTGGTCATTTAATTTTTAGCAATTCATAGAACAGAACCAAAATAGTACTTTTTCAAGCACCGGCTTTTCCGTTGTATTTTCTTTAAACTACAAAATGCCTATTGACATTCCTGGATTTGCTGCAGCTGCCGCCGTAGCAGCTGGTGGAATAATGGGTTATGTAAAATCCAGTAAGTCCTTTTAGTTTTTAAATATTAAAATAATTTTATTCAATAGCTACATAATATTAAGCAAAGCGTTAATGTACGTTTTACACATTTACGTTTGGAATTAAAGGAATAATAAATTGTATAATACTATTCATAAATAATCATGCATTTTTGAGACAACTGTAATATATATTGTTCTTGTTTTTAGATTCTATTCCATCACTCGGCGCAGGTCTTTTATTTGGCTCCCTGTTGGGATACGGAGCATTTCAAACTTCCCAAGATCCACACAATTATGGAGTAATATTAGGAACTAGTGCTGCACTTGGAGGAATGATGGGTTATCGGTTTTATAATTCTGGTAAAATCATGCCAGCTGGAATTATTGCTGCAGTCAGGTTCGTAATAAAAAATTCATATTCTTTTTCAAAATCTTTTTTCAATCTAGAGCCAAAATAATGTTAATTGTTTTGTTTTTTAGTGCTGCCTTGGTAATTAGATATTCGATGAGAGTTTTTTCTTCATCACCTGTGAAAATGCAGTAGAAAGTGATAAAAAATATTCATAAAATTTCAATATTATTTACTTTTGCTTGTATGCATAATTGTAATGATTAAGTGGGTGATATAGTTGTGGTTAATATTAAATTATTATTGTAATAAATTTTAATAAAAAAATATATTGTAAATATTAAGTCTAGAAAATTTACTTTTATATCTAATTTTTTAAGACATGTTTATAATTTTGATTAATATAAAATAAATAACTGAAATTTAATTTTTAATAAAACAATTGCTATCTAGCATAAATAATTGAAAAGTTGACTTCAGTTTTATAACAATGTCAATCGTTATCGTTATTCAGTTTAGAACGCCACTGTACTTATATCTAATAGGTATATAAGTATAAAGTATCTCGATCGCAAGTCGCAACTTACATTCACAACGCACGTGGACATTGTTATAAGTTAACGGACGTTAAAACATGGAGAGTGATACAGTTTGTAAGAATGTGAACGAAGAAGAATTAAAAATATTAGAACAACAGCAAAAAATTATTGATCGAGCGCCTTTTCGTCATTTAAAAATTGACGATGCTAGTTGTCTAGACACTATCGAGGGTCGAGAAATTTGCGGAAAATGTTACAAATCTCGAAAGTTTTTTTGTTACTCATGTTACACTCCTGTGATAGATAAAAAATATATTCCACGAATAAAGGTAATTTATTTAAACATTTTGTTTTTTATTATTAGCTGAAAAAATATATAAGTATAGAAATTAATTCATTAGGTATCTAACCTAAAATATGTCTCGGTTGTTTTTAAATCGCGATTAATTTATCATTTTTAGTTACCAATTAAAATTGACATTATTAAACATGTGCAAGAAATTGATGGAAAAAGTACAGCAGTTCATGCAGCAATTATTGCTCCAGAAGATGTGAGAATTTATACATATCCAGATTTCCCAGAATTTTCTGAACCAGAAAGAGTAAGAATTATTAATATTATTTAGTTATCACTTTAGTATGCAATTTAGACAGTATAACACCAGTCCTCAGACTGTTCTCATTTTTCCCAGTAAAACAGCAGTGAACATTGAAGAATTGTTTACAAGAGAAATAAAAGAAGCAATCACCACAGAGGCTATAAAAAATAAATTTCCGATAACAAGAGCAGTATTTATAGATAGTACATGGCATCAGACTAAATCAATATATAAGGACCAAAGGTTACGAGGTCTGTAATTAAAAACATTCTTTTGGTACATTTTTAAATTTTGATTGACCAGTAATTAAAACAAAATATTTCAACTTTAGATTTACCCTGTGTAATATTAAAATCCAGAATTTCACAATTTTGGAGGCACCAGAAGAAAAGCCCAAGGTGGTATTTAGCCACAATAGAGGCTATTCATCAATTTCTTGTTGAATTGCACAAGAATGCATTTGGAGAAATTGACAATTATTGTCAAATTGAAGATAGTTTATCTACAAAAGATATAAAAAGTGTTGTGGAAGAATCAGATTTATACCAACCGTATAGGGGACAATATGACAATTTATTATTCTTTTTTAAATACATGTATGACAAAATACATCTTATTTATGATCATGATAAATTATGGGCATATAAGAGACCATTAATTTAGTGCTGTGATATAAATATATATATAATTATTTTTATAGTTAGAATAAATAAGTATTAATTTAAATTTAATTTAAATTTTAATTAACAAAATTACACTGTATTTTGTACTTAAATATATTTAAATATATTAAAACAAAAGACATTAACATTTTTCTAACCAAAACTATGTAAATTGTTTATATTTAGTTTTTTAGTCTTTTAGTTTTGACAATTTTGATTTATTAGTGTATTTGAACAATAGTCAGTAATAATTATGGAAAATTCTAAAAAAGGTAATTTATTATTTTTATTATATTGTACAAAACTTTGTATAAAATATTTTGTCTTTTAGATTCAGATAGTCTAAGTTGTCAAAGTAGCACAGAAACACTGTTTCTAGAACAAGTCAAAGAATGCCAATATCATCTTCGATGCATGGAAAAATTATTTTTTGATTTGCAAAAATTACCTGAAAATGAAAAACATTTTAAACAGTCACAATTTTCATTAAATGATACAGATTTACAACCATTGGTGGAAGAATTAGATATTCAACTAAGTCCCAATAAGATATTTAAAGAAGCCTGTAATAGAAGATCACAAATAGAACCAATAAATAATGTTTCATCTTTAACATTCATTGTTCAAGTACCAAATAGTGTGTTAAATTCACTAAAAAAGAAAGTACGTAAGGATAACTTTTCAGAGCTTTCATTACAATATTTAAAAAAGTATGAATTAACATCAAACAAAAAAGTAGGATTTTTACAAAGACTTTTTAAAAGAAAAAGAAATAATCAACCAGAAAGTGCAAATGGTAAAATTCTTCACAGTAAAGAATTTTTACAGTTTTTAGAAGATAATAGTGATGAAAATATTAGTGTTGCTTCTAAAACTGTAGGTACAAACCATTCAGAATATAAATCTGTGAATAATAGTTATTATTCAGAAAAAAAAACAGTTTGTGATAATTCAACTAATACAGAAACAAGTGATAAGTTAAGGAATTTAGAAGAACCACAAACTTTGATATTGCCTGGTAATTGTAATAAAAATGAGGAACCATGTAACTCAGTAGTACCTAATATTATGATTCAACATGAAGCAATTCATAATAAGCCTGGTAAATCATCACATTCCATAAAAATTTTAAATGAAATTCTAACTGGAGATTCAGGTAAATCTTCAACCACAATTGAAAATAAAATAATTGAACAGAAATGTCAATCAAATGAAATTTCACAACCAAATGTAAAACATGAGACACAGATTACAGAAATGCTTTTAGAAACTTTGATTAAAACTTTAAACAAAACTGTAGAAAGTTTAAGTAATTTAGAAGGACTTCAAGTTTTTGTAGAAAAGTTAAATAAAAAAGAAATCAAAATAAAAAAAATTGATCAAAATAATAGAAATTTTAAAGTTAAAAGCAGTAAAGAATTTAGATCTTTAAATCATTCAATGCAAAACGTTACTTTAAAATCAACTCAGGAGACTATGCAACAGGTATATTCTTAAAAGGCTAATTACTCATTAATTATTTAAATTACATCTTCTTCATTTAATTTAAAAAAAAATTTGATGTAGAGTCTAAACAAACAGTCATCAAAGCTTAGCGTTTGTTCTACTGCTGCAACTTCATCTACCGATGGATGTCTCTATAAAAGTCCAATATCTTCAAAGTGCAGACATTCTAAGAGACGTGCAAGATATCACTCCCCTTCAATGCTCAATTACCTTGTATGTCAAAGTGAAAGGGATATTGATCAAAGGATCATTAATTAAAATAATTAGAGTACCAAAAGAAATTCCTCTTTTAATTTTATTGGGTTTAATTAGAAAATCCAATAAAATTCATAGCTTTCTAATTTTAAAATGTTTTTTTAATGGTTTTATATGAATATTTCTTTAGAATTATCTTTACAAGTTTTTATAATGTTTTACACGTATTTTTAATAAATATTTTATTTGCACTAAAAAAATATGTATAATTTTCTTTTTCAAAAATTAAAAGTTGTCTAAAAAAAGCTCTAATCTAATCATTGTATAATTAAAGCACATGTATTCTTATCTAAATTCAAAGCACCTTGACCCGCATCTGTGAAGGGCCGCTCTTTAAGGAGCAACTCCAAAAAAATCCGATTGATCAACGTGAGCTTTTATCCTAGCAGAAAAGGTTTTCACCGAAAATGCCCTTTAAACACCCCCACCCCTCTTCTGCACTTGCGCCTGTGTAGATAAAGCGAGACGTTCTGTATACATACGTCTCTACAGTTTCCCCCAATCTCGCGCTTTAAATCGTTTCTCTTGTGAAGATACATGCAAATATAACAGCAACAAGGGAAAGAGCAAGTTGGCAGTGCACGAAGATAATAGGAGGAGCTTTTTCGTTCGATCCAACGATGCTCGACACTCAACTGATTAAACAACCAAGCGTAAGGGGTTCGGCGATATCGTCAATAATAACATGACAAAGAGCGTTTGCAAAATAAAGGCTATAACAACATCAATAACAGCAGTAGTAGCAACTCACGGCACAGAGTCATCAGCGAGGTTATGTCGAAGTCGGAGCTCGACGTCGATCCGCCCATCAGAATGTGTCAAAACAACAAAGAGCAATTGGTGCACCTCTGGCAAGGTGCAGACAAAGTGGCCCTTACCTTCTTGGATGAGCTTGACGGTTCCGTTGGGAAAGTCGTCAGTGTCAAAGATCATGTCTTCCTTATGACAACGACCTGTAGCTTGTATTATGGCGAGGTCAATAATAGCAATGGAAACATCAATGGGGATGAGTCATCCCCCATAGTTACGCTGGCTCTCCGGAAGAGCCAGTTCAGTGCAATTGATCTGGCAGCCAATAGCGAGCATATTTTTATTGTCACTAGTGATGGATACGTGCAGAAGATTGATCCTAAGGATCTTAGTATAATTGATACAATTATTCTTAGGGAAGAGATGAAATGCTGTAGTCATGGGTAAAATTTATCAACAATTTTTACATTAATTGCTTTGACTTTCATAACATGCCTGAACTGATGCTTTGTTTGTTTTGAATTCTTATTATTGTTTTGATTTAGTTTATTTTCAAATTTCTGATATTGATAAGAAACGTTAATATTAATAGTATAAATATATAGCTTTAATTTTCTTAAGTAGTTTCTTTAATAAGTACCAGTAACTACATTTTAAATTAAATTTAGTCATATATTGATAAGATAAGTTATCACATTGATACTATTATTTTAGTTTTTTATTTGTTAATGATAAAATATTTAGTAAAATGAAGACATTGACATTTAAATTTTGATTAAATTTTATTTATAGTTACATGAATTAAAGCATACAATTTTTATGATTATTACTATCTAATAACTAATAGTACATTTCAAATTTTTTTTTAAAAAATAAGGTCATGAAACTTAAAACAATAACTTACTTGAGTGCTTTATATTTATTTAATTCTTTGTTGTAGGTGCAAGCAAGATAGTGATATTACTAAGGTGACAGCTGTAGCAGTAAATGATAGTTCTGCTTTATATGTGACTGAATATGGACAACTATGGGCAAGTGGTGACCAGCCACAGATTGATATTAAATCTCAGGAACCTAAGAAAGTATTTTTTTTCAATGGAAGAGTTGTTTCTGATATTGCATGTGGATCTAACTTTTACGTAGTTCTAGTAAGAAAAAGATGTAGATTGACAAAGGAAGATGCAGATTCTGAAAATGATGCTGAAGAAGTTTTTGTCAAATCGTGCTCACAGTGCCTCAACAGTGTTATTCTAAGTCCTATGAGTGTGACATCATCAGAAACAGGTCCTATGGGTTTCAATATTCACAACCTTAGTGATTGTTACTCTACAAATTCAATAACTGCAAGTAAAGAGGATGTATTTCACACCATTGATGAGGAAAAATTAATTACGAATTCTGTGAATTCACTGGTAAATGGAGAAATTTCTTCAAATGAAGTACTAGAATCTGACAAAGAAGCCAAAAAAAATGTTATGTTAATAAATACAGAAGCTGCTAGACAATTTTTTACAAGACAATTATCTTGGGTATCATCTTATGGTAGTACAAAAGATGAAATCCAAATGGACACAATAGATAATCCAGCAAGCCTTATAAAACAGAATGTTTCAAACATGGCCAATTTAGTTTTTGAAGGAGTTAAAACAGTTGGGGATAAGGTTGTAACATTGTCAAGGCATGTTAGTGGAAGCTCTGATGTCAATGATACAAAAGATGATGGTAGTGATAATTTTGAAGAACTAGGAATTGAAGAATCAAAAAGGACTGCTGGCAGTTTAATAAATAGTTTACGAAATGAAGAATTTCCTTGGTCACCAAGTGCTGATTCTTCAGAACATGAGTTGGGAGAACAGCGTTTAAATGAAAGAATAGCTTTGTTAATTAAAATGGGTAACAATATGTTGTCAACTGAATTATGGACATGGGGTGATGTTAAATATGGACAATTAGGCATTGGAAATATAATTAACAGACCTAGACCATGTGAAGTGACAATGCTCAATCATTTTGGAATCAAAAAAATAACTTGTGGGGCTTATCATACACTTGCTCTTACACTTGATGGTAGAGTTTTTGCATGGGGCAGGAACAACTTTATGCAAGTAGCCCACTGCTCCCAGGTAGATCAAAAATCACCTCAGCTATTTTCTTCTAATTTTTTTATACATCTGTCACCTAAAGAAAGAGCTAAAGATATTGCAGCTGGCAGTGATCATAGTTTAATCATGGTAGACAAAAAAATATTTTTAATGGGCAAACACAGGTAATTTCTTAAACAAAACAATATGGTAAATAATAATAAGCTAAAATAATTTATGTTGTTAATTTCAGATCATCTGGTGTAATGTCAACTTTGGAAATTCCAGAAATGAAGGATTTCACACTAAAAAACATTTTTTGTTCTGATACGTTTAGCTGTTGTACGGTGACTAATGAAGCCGTAAGCGCCATATCTGATATACTGATAGAGGAACAAATATTTTTAGATGAAACATTATGCGTTTATCAGCACTTTATAATTCCATTCCAAAAGAAAGGTGGAGCCACGCGTGAATTGAATGTCTACGAAACTCTGTGCCGTTGCTACAGCGAGCTTTTAAGCGTTAATGTTTTAAATGTTCGAAGTTTATGGGATTATTGTAACCGCACAAATGAAACTTCCGATGTTGTTATAGTAACACATGTCGATGAATGTGTGAACATTTACAAATCTTACTTAAACGCAGTTTGTGATATAATTGCTTTGGGTGGATTTGCACAAATCGCCAAGCTTATTGACGTGTTACAGGAACTTCTAAATGTCTTCAAAGGAAAAGTTAAAGATAAAGATGGAAACATTACCAATGATAATCTTATTGCATTTGTTCTGCAATATCCTCTACAGCACTTAAATAGGTATTTTTTATTTCTTATTAATCGCTTTAAGTTTCATTCTGTTTAACTTTGATGTGCATCTACCTGCTTTATTTACTCTTACAATTTTTAAGTTGAGCTGAAATTGTACTAAACGTTCTAAAGACTTTTTTATGTAAAAAAATTTTTTGCTGATCGTGAGGAAACATTTTTTGCTAATCTTAGCAAGTTTAATTCTGTTATCAGTCATCTATCTGCAATCTTAAAGTAGATAATATCTTTAAGATTAGAAAAATTCATAAGTTTTTTTACTCTTACCGTTATTTAAAATATTTTAAAGCAAATTAAATTAAATTAATAATAAAACAAAAACCTTTTATAATTAATCGATTTTTTAACTAAAAATTAAATTACTTTACAGTTACATCGATATGATAAAAAAATTGGTTAAACAAAATGAAATAAACGTCGGAATGGAACCTTTAGAAGAAGCTTTAGCTAAGTGGGAATTAATATCTAAAGACCAAGTTCGTCGTTTACAAGAAGCAGAAAGTACAAAAAGTTTTTGGGAAGGATCAGGAAAAATTGTAGAACAATTTAGGTCTCCCGAAAGGAGAATGATCAGAGAATCCCGAACTCATCACATATCTTTATTTAACTCTGGTAGATTTTCATCTCATTGGTTTATTCTTCTCACGGACGTATTCATGCACATCAGTGGCACAACATATACGGCTCATCCTTTACCGTTATTATGGGTTGAGCTTTTACCTGACTCAGATACACTGCAAGTGTGTACATTTTTCTAGCAATTATTATCAATCTACCGAGCTTCTATTAATAAATATTTCTGCTCTATTTTAGAATGCTATATCAGTAACAACTCCAGAAGAAAGTTTCATTTTGTATACACCAACGGCGGCTGATCGCGGCGAATGGTTTCACGCTCTTCAAACAGCTATTAAAAACAGTCTTCAAAGATCTGCTAGCCATATGCCTCCTCAAGTTCGAACTGGTTCTTTTTCGTTTACAAAGCATCCAGTTTATAAGGATGCAATCTATACAGGTGTGAGAAAATAATGGTGTCTTAGGTATTAAAAAAAATTGTTACTATTTTAATAAGTTTTTACAATGATCCTACAGGGCAATGGTCGAACGGCAAATTGCACGGTTCTGGCAAATTAGAATGGGTTGATAATCGAATGTATATTGGGCAGTTTCACAAAGGTGCTATACACGGAACAGGAAGAATGGAAATGCCTACTCAAGGTGTTTATGAAGGACAATGGAAAGATGGACAACAAAATGGATTTGGTGTTATGAAGTAAGGAAAAATTTTTAAAGATTAAAATCAGTCATTACTAAAAGAAATTAAATATTTTTTGTAATTTTTCAATTTTTTAATTTATGTGCTTTATTAACTTGTCCAATTCACTTTGCAAAGAATAAATATTGTATAAAATAATACAAAAGACAAACTGTTATAAAACAGTTTTTATAAAAAATTTACGATTTACGTTTTTTTAATCTCAAAATCTATATCTTTGTCAGTTACATAAATGGAGATATCTATGAAGGGTATTTTAAAGATGGTTTACCTCACGGTCATGGAATGAAAAAGGAAGGTCACTTTATGGCTTCTGTTGCTTCAGTTTACATTGGTGAATGGTCTGCTGGTGTGAAACAGGGCTACGGAGTAATGGATGATATAAAAACAGGTTATTTCTTTTTTCAAATATTCTATCTTAAAAACTTTACAGAAATTAATGTTTTTATATATTACAGGTGAAAAGTACTTGGGATCTTGGAATAATAATGTTAAGCATGGCAGTGGTTTAATTGTTACATTAGATGGCATTTATTACGAAGGGACATTTGTTCAAGATATTTTTATGGTATTAGTTTATTTACGATTTTGTACTAAATTTTATACTTAAAATCTAGAATCTTTTATTTTTCCAGGGTCACGGAATAATGGTTCTTGAAGATGGGACTCATTACGAGGGTGAATTTAAATCAGTTGGCGTTTTCGGTGGTAAAGGAATTTTAACGTTTTCTAATGAAGAAACATTAGAAGGGAATTTCAGTGGCGCATGGAATGAAGGAATTAAAGTTACAGCGACGCTAAAAATCAACAATAAGAGAAACGAAAATTCTCCAAGAGAACCACCGTACGTTATTTGAAAATTAATAAAAAATTTTAGCAACTATATTAACTATGTAACACGTAAATTATAGTAGTTTGATTACATTACCTTATTTTTCATTTTTATAATAACAGATCTTTCGGTAAACTATGTGCCCCGCCTGATCAAAAGTGGAAGGCAATTTTTCGACAATTTTACCAACAGTTAGGTGTAGCTGAACCTAATAGCAACACCTACCTCAAGAATTTCTTGCGCCAAGGAGAGACCCAAAAGTTGTGGAACAACGTAGCAGCAATAATTTCAAAATCCCAACGTTGCAGACAGAAACGTCAATGCTTCAATACCAGTGGCGGCAAAAATAATTCATCTCTAAATAGTCCTTCTAATCAAAAAGATAATAAAGACTCCGACTCGGAATACGATCAGCTTACCAAAATCCTTTATTTCGGCAATGAAAAGTTGAATATGCTAGCCTACAAGCAAATACACAAGTACCTAAAACGCGCATTCGAGAGCCCCCATCATCCTCTTGGCACTTTACTGAATGAACTGGCTGCCGTTTACACAGCGACCTACGGTGGCGTACGTGTACATCCACTTCTTCTCGAGCACGCTGTCAAGGAACTAACAAGCATAACCACAAGAATATACGAAGCTGTCACCTATTTCTTTCCAACGCTGCCTAAAGCAACTGATCAATGTACTCTTAAATCCGAAGATGAACAGTGCAATGAAGAGTAAGTGTCTTCATTTTTTTTCTGTACCTGCTGTAGACTTTTTGTGCTTTATTTTTAAACTTTTTAAATATTTTACCTGTTTTCTTTTTTAATTCTATCAAATTTATTTTTCAGAAAAGAAATAAGCGCAACTGCAATACTTCATCCAATTTTACTGCCGCGAGTTTATTCAGCCTTATTTGTACTATATGCTCTTCACAACAAGAAAAAGGACGATGCTTATTGGGAACGTTTGATTAAATGGAATAAGCAGCCTAACAATACGTTATTAGCCTTCTTAGGCATAGAACCGTAAGTTTAATTTTGATTTTCCTATTCATTTTCATATTTATTAAGTTAATATTTATCAATATCAACTTGTGGGAAACTTTTTTTTTTTTTTCAGGAAATTTTGGAAAGATATTGATGTGTCTGAGAACGATATATTTCTGAATGACGCAATAGAAACCTTGCAGCAATTAAAAACAACATTTTCTGCGGTGGAAAAATTAATTGTTATTAGAAATACACAGTATCAAATAGAACAGGTACTTTCATTTATTTTAACACTTTATGTAAGTGCGTGAACATTTATCTAAATAAAAATTTTTTATGTTAGGCCGTTCATAGAAGAATAGAAAATTATAAATTAGCTGCAGATGAACTGATTCCGATATTTTATTTTGTGGTTGTTCGAGCTAGTGTTTTGCAGCTCGGAAGTGAAATTCATTTCATTTCTGATTTCATGGAATCCTACTTAATGAATGGGCCAATTGGATACGCCTTTACGACAGTTATGGTTCGTAACTAATTTAAATATAGTTTTAAATTATTCAATTTTGGCTTTCAATTTCATTTAATTTGCTTAATATTTTTAGGGTATCTATGATCATATATTGAAAGAGAAGATATCAAAGGATGACTAACTAATTAAAACTAATGAAACCTCACTTGAATGTATGCACTCTGTCCGGTACAGAGAATTTTAAATTTATTTTCAATTGTCTTAAGACGTAACGTTGTAATACTCGTAATGAAAAGACGGTTCAAAGTTTAAGTAACTGTACTCACATATATAAGAATGTTAAAAAAAAAACAACTCAAATATCTTTCAATTTTTTCCGAGGTATTTGAATTTTTAGCTTTAAGCTTAGACTTTGAACTAGGTGTAAGAGTGCGTGTATAAATTTTAAGAATATACTGTATATTACTGTTGAAAGCAATAGAGTTTATGAATACGAAACGAAACTATTTTTCTGAAAATGCCGAAAGTCATCGTAAATGAAAAATTTCGTGTAAATGCATATCAATCTCAGTGCAATACCTGTATTTTAACATTCCGCATTTATTAATTGTTGTGTATGTATAATATTTATGAGAATTTATTTCGTGTAAAAAAAGTTGTAAAAATTAACATGTATAATAAAACATAATATATAAACTAAAAGATTCTAAAATAATGAAAAGTGTTTTTTTTTCCTTTATACTTTGTTGCAAAAACTTTAGAATAGTAAGATAGTGGAGGACATTTTATTTCCATGAATAAATATTTATTCGCACATATTACTTGTCTACATTATTCAGAATGTACACGTTAGTTAACAGTCAGTTTTTTTAAGATGTAAAAACATAGCAAATGCTTAATTATCCGGTATTTGACCTCTCGTATTCATTTACAATAATTGTGGACCTATGTTTTATAATATAATAGAAAAAGGTTTCGAGGAATTTTCAATACTGAATACGTCAATTCCACCTATACGTAACACACATCGAACACAGAACCACGAGGACATTCCCACGACTGGCTATCAGTACTCTTACTTTTATAGCAGTTTTCTTCTTATTTTTTCTCTCTATTTGAACACATTAATTACAAAATCTCAGTACATGTAACTTTTTAAATAAAGTTTAGTTTCGCTATAAAATATCTTTAAATAAATAAATCGTTTAAAAACTTTCAACTCGTGGCAGACATAAACAGTCTTGAAAAACTAACTAATTCCTCTCAAAGAATCGTACATCTCAAATTTGTGAAATGTGAAAAATTTAAGATCATTCGGTTCCAATTGAATTTTTCCATATATAATAATGCGTTTAGCGTATACTGTCAAAGGGAGATTTTTCGCATCATCTTTTTTCAGACAACAATATGTGCAGAAATTTTAGCTTATTTCAGAATTAGGTAAATAATATAAGTGAAAAACAGTTAGATCGGAAGCATCGACTCTTCGGGATTCCAGGAGTACAGTTTCACAGTTGACAATTAACTATCTATCTAACTATATATTTGATAGAACAAAAAAGATTATGCACACATCATGAATAAATTATTTACCTAGCCAGTTCTGTAGTGAGCTAATTTATTTAAGGTCTCCTTTCACTTTTATTGCTTCTTTCTTACTGATAAACATAATTGAACATAAGTACCAGAGAGGAAGGCGAAAAAAACGAAAGAAAAGCAAAAAAACCGAGAGGCTACATGTTATTATAAATATATAACTATGTATCACTCTTCTGGACAATAACGTTATTTTTATCTCTCTATTTTATCTGTATATCGCGCAATGGTTTTATGCAGCACCTTCCAGAAAAGTTCCGTCTCTAGAAAGAATTATTTACAAATCGGACGAATTTGTTTGCTACTTAACGTACAGTAAATACGAAGTATAATTTAAATATATATTTCCCCAATTTCGAGAACACATTTCTTAAAAGGAATTATTTCAATAAATAAATAAATACATGAATCATAATAAATCGTAATAAATTGGCAGATTTTTATTAATAAAGTATAAAACGACTGTACTTTTCATGATTTTTAAAAATTAACATTAAAATGACCACAGTTGTCTTGATTGTGAGGAAGTGTGCTGTAAATGATTGTATAAGTATTTTAATTTATAGGATTTTTAGAAAGGTGATCGATTCATGAGTGCATGTTCAATCGGGAAATTTGGTCTTTATTTCCAAAAATATTCTCCCTCATTCGTACTGCTCCCACAAATGCCTGCAAATACAAATAAATAAACCGTCAAGATTTTTGTATTTGTTTACGCATAAATTATTTTATTTCTGTTTATTTTAATGTTAATGTTTTATTTAAAAATGTAGATAAAATCGTTAGGACAAGTCAGAGAGATACAAATATCGTTTGCGCAAATTCTTATTTTACTAACAAATCCATACAAATATCACGCGATCTGTCCGCACAGTGGCATCAATTGGTTCGGAAAAGCATTTCGTTTAAATAATCGAAATAAAAGAGCCTTCATTATATATTGTAGTTCAATATAGTTTATTAAATCGTTTATAACAAAAAATAAGTTGGGGAAGGTTTTTATTAAAGGACGTGTATATTATACAAAATTCATACAAATAAAGTAAATATACTGAAAAAGATCTCCTTCGCGAGCGGTTGAAATTTAGAAAGCCTTTCCAATATCCAACTAAAGCTCTGTCTAACCTTAAATACACTAGTCGTGGTATTAAAAACATCGAAAAAAATGTACTTCTATTATCATGATGCGTGAATCGGGTATCGATGTGTGAATCTTTTACAGTTTCGTGCTTTACAGTAAAAGAAGAAATCAAAAAAAGCGAAAGGAGAGATACTACCTCCCGAAGAGAAATAATTATAATTACAGTGAACATGATAAGATTGATTATCATCAAATTCATTTCCTAAATCGATAGCCGCTGTTTTCGCAAGCCAACGAGTACAACTCGGGCCGCGTGAGCGCCTATCGCGTCTTTACAAAGGCTTTAATCGCTTTGCAATGTTGCTAATCGAAGATATATTTATTTTAATATAATAGTAAATGTAGTAGTAATAATTATAATTAGATTATTTTTAGAAATTATTCCGTTGAAAGCTATTCTATGTCAACGGTTTACGATTGTAAAACAAAATCAATTCAAAGAAGAATTGGAATAATTCTTTTTCAATTTGCGCTTTTACAAAAGCGATTATTGTTTTCACAAATTTCCTTTGTATTAGTATTAATACAAATAGTATTAATACAACTGTTAAAGAGAGGTTGAGAGCGCTCCAGACTTACTTTTTTCTTTTTATTATAATGAATTTTTGCCAATTTTCAGAGACTTAGATCAAATCGGCGACGTTCATCGGCATTTCATCGATTCGTGTATTATAAAATTGTTCAATGTCTTTAAGCGTTCTTTTGTCATCTGTGGTCACGAAATTAATTGCGACTCCTTTACGACCGAATCGTCCACCTCGTCCGATTCTGTAAAAATAATAAAGAACGTAAGCAATTTTGTTCGATTCTTATCAACGGAAAATTACTATATTGTAATATACTTTAATGTTTCTATAAAAATGTAAATATAAAATGACATGCTGTCTAGGAAATATAAAAATGAAAGATATTACGTCGACTTTGGTAGTAGTGAAAATGATAAAGTTCAACCGGTAACACTGTAGTAGATATTAATTTTAATTTATAAAATTCAACAAACCTATGAATGTAGTTCTCCCTGTTGGAGGGTAGATCATAATTGATTACCAACGAAACTTGTTGGACATCAATTCCTCTTGCCAATAAGTCGGTAGTTATAAGAACTCTAGACGATCCAGTACGGAACTGTCTCATGATAAGATCACGTTCACGTTGCTCCATGTCTCCGTGCATAGCAGATACGGTAAAATCTCGGTTATGCATGCTCTCGGTAAGCCAATCGACCTTACGACGCGTGTTACAAAAGATTACGGCTTGCGTGATACTAAGAGTATCATACAAATCACACAGTGTATCAAGCTTCCAATCTTCTTTCTCAATGTAAATAAAGAACTGCTTGATACCCTCAAGAGTTAATTCTTCTTTCTTAACCAGAATACGAACTGGATCTCTCATAAAACATTTGGAGACTTCCAAAACATCTGTTGGCATTGTAGCCGACAAAAGGATGACCTGAAACCATTAGGATTTATTAATATTTTGTTTTCAAGCGAATAATTCAATATTTATTAAAAAATCTAAACATAATCTGTTTTTCAAAACTAATTCTTCAAAATTATGATTTTAAGGTACGTTTTCTTAGGTAAAAAGAAACAACAGCGGAACGCTTATATTTACTCTTAAATTTCGTAAAAATTTAAAAACTCGATTTTAGTTTATGAAGAACACCCCATTCAAATTTTTCTTCTCTTAATATTGAGAAACAATATTTTACCTGCACTTCCGTTGGCAGAAGCTTGAACACGTCATGAATCTGGTCTTTAAAACCACGAGATAACATCTCATCGGCCTCGTCTAGTACGAACAGTTTGATATGGTTTGATCGCAGAGCACGTCGGCTAATCATATCGTAAACACGACCGGGAGTTCCAACAACTACGTGCACTCCTTGGTCCAGTTTGCGAATATCCTCGCGCACATTCGTTCCACCAATGCAAGCGTGGCATTGGGCACGCATAAAATCGCCAAGAGCGATTACAACTTTTTGAATCTGAAATAAAGTTTTAAATGTTAATATTCAGTGCATTGTGACAAAGTAAAATGATAAATTCTCAACTAAACATTAACAATTGCTATTTATTTATTTAAAAGTGAAGTTTTTAACTAGTTATAATTAATGGCAAAATTTTGAATATATAGATAATTAAATAACTTTTTACATAAATTATGAATATTACCTGCTGAGCTAACTCACGGGTTGGGGCTAAAATTAATGCCTGACACTCATTAACATTTGTGTCAATTTTCTGCAAAATAGAAATTGAGAAAGTAGCGGTTTTGCCAGTTCCTGTAATTAAATTTTACATCATTATTAAAATCTGTTTCAAAATTCAGGTTTAAACATTGAATTGTTCACAATCAATGTCAAAATTTGCGATTAAGAAGTGTATCTTACCAGACTGAGCCTGGGCAATAACATCATGGCCTTTAACACAGGGAAGAATTGCTCTTTGTTGAATAGCAGATGGTTTTTCAAAACCATAGGCATAAATACCGCGGAGTAATTCTTCTTTTAAGTGCATGTCATCAAAGTTGTCCACGACCTAAAAAAGTAATAATTTTCAGTAAATACTTCAGCCCTAGACCAGCAACTTTTTTGAAAGTTAAAGAATAATTCTCAACTTTGAAAAGATACTCACAACATCCCAGTTACTTTCAATGACGCCATCCGGGTCCATGCCCGGTGGGCCAGCATACATCGGCTGCTCGCCATCACTTGGTCCATTCTTAGAATCTCCGGACCATTGATCATCGTTTCTGAAAAAGGAAAGCCAAACGATTAGAAATGCAACCTTCCACGGCACTTGTCAATATTCGCACACGAGTTCTCAGGTTACACAGACGCGCGCGCGCACATGTGTCAAAACAACGTTCTCGCAACGGCACAGTAGCGAGGAATGCCAGCCTCATGGTCAAGGAAAGCGGCGCGGACGAAAATAAAACAGATGTTACGCGGTGGCGGCGCCGAGTTATATGTATCAAGCAACAATGCACGTAAAATGGCAGTTTCAAAGCTTCGATACCGACGAGGCAGCAGCGGCAGCAGCAGCCGGCATCGAGAGCAAGCGCGGGAGAGAAAGAGACGGAGAAGTCGCGCAGGCAAGCAAGAGGAAAAAAGGGGGCCACGCATAGAGCACGCAGATAAACTCGGCTGGATTATTTCAAAAAGCTAGGGCAGCAAGCACACGCACAAAAATTCGCTGCGTCAGCACACGACGCCGTGACGATGATAACGCTTCTGTCTCTCTCTCTCTCTCTCTCCCTCCTCGATGTCTTGCTCGCACGCCTTGTACATAGCCAAGCGGCCGACGATTGCAAAATGTTCAGCAATGTAAAACGCGACGGGACGCGGTACAAACACACAAGGCCAGAGTTCAAACTCGCACACACGAAACTGAGCACACGTTGTTAAGGAGAAAAAAAACGCAAGTCAAAGAAATTACTTTTTCTCTTCACTCATGTTGTTCTTGGATAGCTAATTCTCGGACGTCCGTCTTGGAAAAACGAATCTCGAATGTAGTCCTTAGCTGAGCTGTCTCTTATTTATGTATGCTAGCACTTTCTCCCACCCTTGCACGTGTTCCACCCACTCTCAGCACAGCAGGGCTCTGCTACGACGAAGGACAGAAATGAGGCAGATGGCCCAGGTAGCGAAATAGGAGAAAACTTTAGCCGAACGAAAGAGAGCGGACGGTCGAGAGCGCGTGTGCATGCGGCTACACGGCAGCTCAGCACTTTAGAAAAGAGAGGGAGGCTAGCCAACCGCACGCGGCAGAGCAGAAGCGTTTCCCTCTTCTCTCTCTCTCTCTCCCTCTATATCTCCCCTGCTCTCTTCCACGCTCGGGAAAATCACGTGACGCGCTAGGCAATAAGACGGCCCGGGAGCGAGACAGAGAAGGAAAAAGAGGGCCCGATGAGTTCACTTCCGAATAAAGAGCGCGTCATCGGCGTGTGCGCAAAGCGGGCGGTATGTCTTTCTATCTAGCTTGTATTCGCGGTGCCGCCGCCACCGTCGTCCCCCCCTCCCCTCCCCCACCCTTAATTTTCACCCCTCGGCGTCAATGACCGTCTGCTCCCTCGGAAAAGTCAGGGGGCTTTCCCAACGGCATCGGAAAGTTCGACCCTTCTCCCCCACTAACCCCCTCCCCTACCGCTTGGAATTTTGACCTGAACGAAAGTAGCAGCTAAGGTTGCTATGGGACATCGTACGATTTACGTACGTAAAAATTCCGTACTTTTCAATTTTCCACAACACTGTAGCGTTGCTCAAAATTATAAACAGATATATATTATAATTATAACAAATTATAAAATTATAATATTGGGCTAGACTGAAGTGTGCAAAATTAAAATGAGTACGATTCTTACGTGCCTAAATTATATCTTGCCTGCAACGGTGGCTCGATTTTCGAGTACCTGAATGAAAGGAAATTGTTCTTAAAGCTCTGTAAAATTTCAAGGACGCGCTATTGCAATTTTAAAATGCGCTGTGCCTAACAGATGCTGAGTTTATTGATTTTATTGCTAGGCCGAGGTAAACGATGGGTAGGACGGCTTTTCACGCGGAAAACTTTCTCTTTAACGAACGTCGCGCATATTTTCAAAAATGTACCATCTGCTTTGAATACCAGGAAAATAATTGTGAAGTGAATCACTATCTCCACAGCGACTCAAATATGTCACTCAAGGATAAAAACACCTAATTCTCTTTAAACATTCACATTGCTGCATCGAATTCCAATTTCAAAGAATTTAAACGTTTCTGCGCTTTAAACGCGCGGACAGATTACAGCTTTAACTGCAATGTTTAATCCCGCAAACGAAACAGCCATTTACGTTCGACCCCTCAACAATCCGCAAAGCCCAAGTCTGCTCGTATCGGCCGGATCTGGCTTCCCTCCCACGTCGCGCGAGCCCAACCGAGCAATTATCAATGAGCCTCGCCAAAAAGGCCAATGTATGCGCGTACCGGACACCTGTTTTCAAGAGCGAGGCGCGCTACGGCATAAGTGTGCCATGCTGCCCCGCTCTAGAACTCGACGCAGCCAGCGAGAGGAGGGAAACAGAGCCGGAGAGCGAGGCGAAGTATGCATCTGCGGCACGAGGCCTTTTTTCCGCGCGCGCGCGCGCGCGACCGTCGGAGATTGCCGCTAGGCTTGCACGCGCGCGATCGCGTTCCGCGAAGGTCGTATGTCGTCACGGGCAGACATCAGCCTACTCTCAAGAAAGTTGCAGCAACTGGCGATATGCACCGAGCAAAAGAGACACCCGTCAATGAGTCACGCGCGAAAGCATGGCCGCGTGCAACACCTTGAAAAGCGTGGCTCGGACGGAAGAAGAAAAAACGGCATTCCCTCCCTCCCACCCTCCCTGCGCTGGTTACTCTAATCGCGGTGGCCTGATTTAACGCTAATCGGGGAAATCCCGCGGCCGGGTGGAGAGGAATTCAACGGAATTCTTGATAATCCCCTGGGCGAAATTACGTAAGGAAACGTTGGCGGATAGCTGGCCGATAGCCACAAAATTCTCTCCTGGCCGTCGATAAGCTGCGCGCGTCGACGCCGGAAAATTCCACGCGCGAGCGTGTACATGCGTGCGCACACCCGGGGGAGCCGAGAAAGTAAGGTTAGGGCCAAAAAGCGCCTCCGTCCCTCGTTCCGTCTCTCTCTTACTCTCTCTCGCTCGCACTCCCGCACACCTAACCCGCGAGCGCGTGCACTCGCGACTCGACGACGGCACCACCCCCGATGCTCGTACGGCGGGCAATAAGTGCAGCGTTCGCCGAAATTGAAAGAAACCTCCTGCCCGGGCGACGAGAAGCGTGCGCGCGGACCGAAAAAACGAAGCACGCGGCCGCGCTGTATGGCAGAAACACACTCGGCCATGTTGTCAGGGGGGCCGCGAGCGCGAGGCTCCCACATGCCGCACACTTTGCCGACGCGTCGGGCGGTCCACGAATTTTCCGCCGACTCGATAACGCGCACCTCGACTTTCCCCGGCTCCCGCTAACGATTGCCGACGATTTCGGGCCGGAAAACGCGCGAAAATATCGTACACTTACCTTCGTTCACTAGTATACGACATGTTCCACTCACGGTAGCGCGACGAAAAGGACGAGTTCCTATTGCGTCACAGCGAACACTCCTCGGAACGCCGCGAGGGGGAGCGCGAAGACTCGCGGGTGCTGCCCTCGAAGACGTTGGCCTGTGCAGCCGACCCGGTGTTTTTAAAGTCGCCGATCGAAGTTTAGTTATTTAATGCGGAAGCTTTGACGGAGAAAAAATCGAGCGACCGGTTGATCCAGGCGCTCGAGCTTTTGCAGGTAGTAAGGAATATTCGGAAGATTTTGTGGATTAAAAGGCTCTCTTGACGACTTTTTGTGTGGAGATTGAACGGGTGGGGGTGACAAGGCGGGAAATTTAATTTGTATAGACTTGTTAAAAAATGAGGTTTCACGAAAACGTCGGGGTATTCTTGAATTTTTCTAAAAAAAATGAATATACGTTACTCATACGTTGCAATTATTTCAAACGAAATTATTATATTGAATTGTATCAAGACGATGGATTGATTAGACTAAATAATCCTTACCTGTTTATCCAAGTCAATTAAAACGTAGTTGTTAAGGTTTTTAAGTACGTAAGGTCTTTTCGTTTCAAAAGCACACAAGACTTTTTGCAAATATCGGTTTGGTGAATTTTCGCTCGTTGTTTTAGAGTTTCCGTGTAAGGTGCAAACCAGTTGCGACTAAGTATACTTTTTGGAAATTCTTTATTTCAAAGGCTAGAAAATGAAAAATCTAAATTTGTAGGCACTGAAAAAAAATTTTTAACCACGAAAGCAATGCCGAATAAGCGTTACTTTAATCAAAAAAGTCAAATTCAAAGACAGAAATGAAATTACATTTGAAAATATCTCATTGATTAAATAAAATCTCTTACTTGCTTTTACGTGCCCGAACGTTTTCCTCTTTTTTCTTTTTTTTATTTTCGTGAAACCTAATTTTTTAGCACAGTCTTGTAGAGATTTCTTCCAGAAGAAGGGATTACTCAGTTGAAAATTATACTTCTTAATTTTCGTTTAGCGACGCTAAACTTAAAGTCACGCGAATCTATCCAAAGCGTAACAGGCACTGAGACTCGCGACGAGTTCAAACGCATGGCGAACGGCCAGCAATCTGACTCGAGTACTCGAAACTTAATAACAAAAAGACGTATTTCTTTTGCCTTTGAGTGTACAGCGGTTCGCTATTTCAAATTTAAAGGTATATATTATATGGTGCACAGTATGAAATTAAATTATCTTCCTTTGACAAGGGCTTTGTTTACAAGCGTGACACTTTCGCCAAACGTAAAAAGCTCTTCACTGGTCGTATTTACAAACAGTTGACGGTACTTTAATCGATGCTCCTCATTAATCGCACGTCTTTTTTTTATACGGTGACTCTGTACTTTTTAATTTCTCATTTTTAAAGAGAACAGAAAAATGAGTAGATACGTACGAGAAAACTAATAAAATATACATTTTAATTAAAAATTTTTTAAAGTAGTGCATTTTGAGGTGCATTTTTCACTGCCCCTCATCCTGACATTATTAGAAAATTATCTTTATGACGGTTAATTTTAGTAATTGATGCTATATAATCTTCCCTTTATTATCAATTAAAATGTACACAAGAATATTTTATATCTCATCAGATCAATATATGTATTCTTTTTTTATTTAAAACCATTATCAATAACTATTTCAGCTATGGTATTAATGTTTATTGGTATTGACGTACAGGGAGTAGTAGAAAACTTAAAAATTGTTATGAATTAATTAAAGTTAGATCGCATAATTGATCATAAACGGAAAAATCAAATAATATAACAGTTTCTAACATTCTTATATAATTTTAACATATTCCAACTGCAAATAATTTATTTTTAAATCAGAATTTTGATTCCATCGGCGATGGATAATGGACCGACGGCGTCCTCGCGCAAAATCCCGCATATGTAGGTAATATGCATATATATGTGGGCACTGCGGCGTCTGCAGCTGCCGGCAGACAACTCGATTCTGTAAGTACTTATATTTAAATTTAAATACTATTTTTTACAATTTTTCAATTTTTAAAATTGCTTCTTAAGAAAACAATATAATAGGATTTAGTTGAAAGCAATCTATTCTGCAATTTGTTTTATAATACAAGCTCCCTCAGACCACAATTTACCCAAGCCATGTGCAAATAACCTGTAATGTTCAATTTATATTCCTGTGTAAAATAATGGCTTATCCATTTGAACAGTACTTTGTAAACTAAAGAATAATCTTTAATGTCTTTAAAGTCGAAAAGATTTTTTTTGTTCTTAGATTGACATCTTTAAGGTTAAGATTCATTATTGTTTTATTACTTTCGTCTGCTTTATTTTCGTTAAAATAAATTATCAGCATTTGCTTGTAGGATAAGGTAAAAATCGCAAAATATAATATTACTTTTTAAATGTTTATAGCTTTCAAGAATAAAATTAAAAAGATGCATTTTTATAGGGGGTGAAGAGTAATTCCACTTCAATATCATGTCTGGAGGGTTCGACGCTTTGTCGTTAAGGGAGGACGATGTCACGAAAATGCTGGCAGCAAGTGTTCATTTAGGCACCGAAAATGTCAATTTTCAAATGAAGCAGTACATTTTCAAGCGACGTTCCGACGGTATGCGCCACGTTTCGCGAGAAAAATTATGATTAAAAAAAAATCATAAAAGCCATAACTTTTTATTCTCGCCGCAGGTATCAATATCATCAACTTAAAACGAACATGGGAGAAGCTTCTCCTCGCGGCACGCGCGATTGTAGCCATCGAGCATCCAAGCGAAGTTTTTGTAATAAGCTGTCGGTCGTACGGCCAGCGAGCTGTCTTAAAATTTGCTACACACACCGGAGCCACCCCCATCGCCGGCCGCTTCACCCCCGGCGCTTTCACGAACCAGATTCAGGTACTTGCTGTCTTAAACGGGACTCAACTTCAAGATGCAATTTTTAAAGGTTCAATGATTTTTTTAGGCGGCATTTCGAGAGCCAAGACTGTTAATAGTGACGGATCCAGCGACCGACCACCAGCCGATTACCGAGGCCAGCTACGTAAACATTCCTGTGATAGCATTTTGCAACGCTGATTCGCCGCTTCGATTCGTCGACATTGCCATCCCGTGCAATAATAAGGGGCCTTACAGCATTGGACTTATGTGGTGGCTTCTCGCTCGCGAAGTCCTGCGTCTGAGAGGCTCTATCCCTCGGGAGATCAAGTGGGACGTCGTCGTCGTCCTCTTCTTTTACAGAGATCCGGATGAGGTACTTCCGGAATTTTGTTAAAAATAAAATATTTTTCCATTTATCTGAGATAAGTTAAAGTATTTCAGAAACCTTGATTTCGGCTAATTATTTTTGAAAAGCTAGTGCAGTAGTAAATGTTTTATTTTATGTTCAAAATTTTATACGCCTGCGATATTATTTTGTATGCAAAGACCCGTCTGTTCGTAAAATAAAAATCATATAAAACTTTATATTCTTAAGAAAAAGTTTTGTAAATGATTTTCTGTATGAATTTCAGGCCGAAAAAGAGGAACAAGCGGCGAAAGAACTTGCACCCGTCGTAAAGGAATATATACCTGTAGTCGAATCGACCATCGCTGTTGAAGGTTGGGCAGATGGAGTAGCCGATTCTACTACTGTACCTACAGAAAATTGGGCAGATGAGGTTCCAACGACAGCAGCTGCAAGCGTAGCCCCAGCAACAACGACAGTTCCTGCCACTTATACTTCCAGCAACGATTGGGGCTCGGTTAGTAAATAACATGAAACGACAAACCGAAATAAAAGCTGCTCATAAAAAAATGGATTGTTAATTTTTGTTTTAGGTCCAAGAAGATTGGTCGGCTACTGCCCCGTCTGCAGAGGCTGCTCCTACACAAAGCTGGGGTGGAACTACGACAAACAATCAATGGTGAAGTTTTCTACTAAAAACTATAGTTTATACGTTATACGTATAATGTATTTATCTAGTAAATGTTTTTGTAAGCTCTACTGTAAGCATCAGTATTGAAACTTTGATTTTAAACTTTGTAATTAAGCAAAAATCAAATGAACTATTTAAGAATACGTCTCGAAAACTTATAAGTTTGAGAATTAATTATTTATTTAATACGTGATTTTTGTACTTATATTTTTTATAAATGATTATGACGACGTAATGTAAATCTATTTATTATTTGTAATAATTTTATGCAATAAAAATTCAAATAAATTATATAAATTTGTTTATTTATTTTTGTAGCATGCAATTTAGCAATATTATAAAATTATTTTCATAAAATAAACTCTATACTTTTATCAATAATTTTCAAAAATATAATACAATCTTGTCTCAAGTATCACACATGCAATTTTTAGCTACAAATAATTATTGTAATTTTTAATCTATTATAATTTTAATAAAATAGAATTAATATTAGTAACAAATTATTTTTAAAAATGTCGTCTTATAAATTGTAATATTTCTTCATAAATAAGCACATTTTTTATTTAAATTGTGCAATGTAAAAAATCGATAATTTTAAAATTGAATTAATGATGTTGATTGGTAAAATCCATCTTTTGCCTCAGAGTGCCTTAAAGAAAGATGAACAGTTGAAAAATTTATGGTTCCAAAGAAAGTGTCTGCATAAGTCTAAAATGTTATTAAAATGTGTATAAATATTTTATTTTCAAGAGTTTGTAAATTAATGTTACACATTTTACCTTCAAAATGTTAGTTGCATCAAATGTTTGCTGCATTTGTCTGTAACCTTGCACTTCATTTTCAAGATGCCCAGCATTCATTGCTGTCATATGCAATTTCACTTTATTATATTGCCTTCTTGATAATCCTAAAAATTTGTTTTTATAATAAATATTTATAATAATTGGCAAAATTTAAGATGTTTTACCTTTTTCAATAAAATGATCAGCAATCCTGTCCGATATACTTTGAAGATAACCACTTTCGTCATGAGCTCGAATGTACAAAACTCTCGTTTGGCTTGGATCATCATTCATAATCTCAACACCCCTCAACTGGATGGTAATTGGTCCAACTTCTTCTAATGTTGGCCTGCAATTGCATGAAATATTTTTTTAATATTTGCATAATAAAAAATGGATTACCTTTTACTTACATAATAATATTATTTTTACAATCTTCCAAATTTTCTATGGCTTTGCGACGATCTTCTTCATCTAGTAAAACTAACATAATTATAGTTAAATGTAACTTTTCTGGTTTAGAAAATAATTCTTCTCTAATTATTCTTACTCCACTGTTACAAGTTTTTAATACATCTTCTTTAAACTTATTGAAGTTTTGTTTTATTTCCTCGGTGTTTCCAGGAATGCAAACAAAATGAGTAAATTCCAATTTACTTCTGGAAGTTTCAATTAATAAATCTATTCTACGTCTAGCATTTATAATAGCTCTTTGAGTAGGTCCAGTAATTACTAAAAATAAAATAATTGGGTGTATTAAAAAAGTCAACACTTATTTCAAATCTAATTTTTTAAAAATATTAATTAGTACTTATGTCACCATGATCACCAGGCTTAGGTACTAAAATTATTGTCTTTGTTTCGGTCGTTAATCTTTTCAATGTTGCCCCCTTAGCTCCAATGATAAAGCGATAAAAATGGCTTGAAAAAGGAGTAATAATATAAATTAAATTACATGTGCTAATACAAATAAATTATTTCAAACTAAATATACCTGTTCACATAAAAACTGTGCTTATAACGATTGTCTTTAATTGGAACAATCTCTATGTCACAGGCATCTTCATCATTGGATAAATAATCTGGATCATAAGTTTCTTCTACATAAGAACCAAGTTCTTTTCCTTGAGACCAGGCAGATTTATCACAAAATCTATAACATCTGTTTTCTACCCACACTAATTCAGGCTCTAATATATTAAACATAATTTACAGCTTTTTTTTAAATCACTAGATAAATAATCATTGAATAAGTAAATCGAAATTAAATAAAATTTATTTTTATTAATCTTAATTTTTATTTCTTTAAGTTCAGTGCACTAATTACAAATAGAAAATATTTGACAATAAAATAAATTCTATCTAAAATCTACATTTAAAGACAATAATGTTGAACTCTACAATAGGTTATGAAAACCAAAACAAACTTTTCCGGAAAGTTGGTAAAAGTTGGCGCGGAATTTATACCTTTAATTGATTATTATTTTTATTTATTAATAAAAATTTCTTTTTCTTTTTTTTTATTATTTTTTTTTTTTATTTAAGCAAAACTGAAACTTTTTTGGATTTTTATACATATAAATACTCTATCTATATAAAATCATTATATTTTTTAAATATACAATTGTTTATAATCATTGTAAAGAAATTATTAATGCAAGAAGATTCATATTCGTATTCGACACTAAAAAAGTGAATTTCGTGACTGAAATTTGATTGTGTTACGAGCTGACCCTAGGTCATTAAATAAAAACTAAAGTAGATGGGAATCTCGTTAGACTCCCGCGAATATGCCTTGAACTAAAAGTTATGTAGATAAAAACTCGGCGCCGGAATGATAAATTATT
>UCOM01001160.1:0-48211 GCA_900474385.1 Ormyrus pomaceus
TTTTGCTAAAAGAGCACATAACTTTTGAAAAATCGAGCATTAGGCCGAACGGACGCGGCTTCCTTCATATTTTAACATTAGAAAACATCCCAAAGTTACAGGAAAATCCATTCCTCAAATGTCATACACTCTCCTTGTAAGATAAAATATAAAATCTTGAGGTTTCGATGATAATCTATCAATCATTTCAACTTGCAGGTTACGAAAGAGTTCTACATCGATTGGTACACATCACTACTATAGAAAAAACCGCTGCCAATTCATTGGCACTTAGCTTTCCTCCTAACTAATTGATCGTTCCAATATTATCTCTGAGATTCATTGAAAATAATCGATTTCCAAAGCATAATTTCAAACTATTCTTTATTTAATTATTTATTTTTGTATTATTATTTTATTTTTCTATCTCCATTTTAGAATGTAATGAGCAGCAAACAAAATTTAAATAAAAATTTTGTTATTGGAATATTTTTTAAGTCCTAAATACAGAATTTTGAAAACTTTATGCGCAAAGCCCGATTTCGCGCAAACTTAAATAAAAATGCATGCGATAAATCAAGCTTTGTATAAGACGTATCAAAATATAATGTTCAATACAAGAGCAAAAAGGTGATTTTAACCTGGTGTTACCTTTTCACGCTATCTTCCTCTAGAAGAAAATCAAATAAAAATTTCAAGTGAATTGAATTTTCTCTAGTAATTATAAGCCAAAGAAAAGTAATTTTTTGTATTTGATTTAAACTTTATTGCTAAAACTAATGCAAACAAACATAATAAAATAATAATAATAATAATATGACTGTCCTATGTGATATATATGTATAATCGCGATACCATATATAATTTAAAATCTTTATAAAACAAAAATTAGTGGATGAATTTTAAAATTTCTTTTTAATTTTAAAAGTTTAGTTAAGGACGAAAAAAATAAGTGGTCGATCATTGAAAGAGACCGATTATTCACTAAGATACAGCTATTCAAAAAATTGAAAAAAAAAATAAATAAAACCTTAATATCTTTTGAAATAATAAGTTTCATAAGCAGAAAAACTATACAGCTCTGAACATATAAAAGATGTACCTTTTCCCAAAATTTCAAGTATTTTAAAGCCTTTTTACTCCCTTTTAATCGTAGGACATAGAAAACTCATTTGTTTCAGTTTCCAGCTTTTTATTCAAAATCTAATTGACAAAATGGCTTGAAATTTTTACAGATTATAGCTACATATATTCTTAATTACCAAAAATTTTTTCAGAGCAGTTGACAATTTAATTTAAGAATTATAAGCTATAATCAGAATTATAAGAGCTAGTGTAACTTTTTTTTCTCTAAAATTATAGGTATTTTTATGCTCTTTAAAATGGTCTTTATTCGATTAAAATATCTCAATCTTATCCTTAAAAAAAAGGAAAATTAAATTTTTCAAAAATCGAAAATTTGCGATAAAGCAAAAACAAATAAGCTAAACAAAAAGAGTTTTTTTGCCGTCATCGCAAAAAAAGCAAAAAAAATGAGCCGTGAACGATGAAAATCCGTTCAGTAGAAGTTGAGATCCAGGCATTATACATACACGCACACACACACACACACACATATACATCCATACAGACATTTTTCAAAAATCATTTATTCTTGTTCCTAACACTTAAAATACAATTATAACAGGTTTTTCGAACAAGTCCAAAAATTACTATCACAAAGCTTTTTCTATAGGAGGACGCAAAATTCTAATAAAATCGGCAAATTAATTCAAGTACACGTCAGTCGTCTAAGTATGTATAATATTTTCCTCGTTAGCACGTCCACTCGCTCTAGTTAAAATTCATGCGCATAAGAATACGAAAGATATTAATAAAGAAGATAAAATAATTCAAGGGCTTACTACAAGCTCCTAAGGAGCAAATCAACTTGGAAGCGTAAAAAAGCAATTGAGGTGTGAAACTGTCTCGTTAATTTAGCGGAGCCTCCGATCAATGGTAATTTATGGACTAGCTAAATATATAAAAAATAAAATCGGCAGTATGAGTCTGAAAGAAAGCTCAAGTCTTCAGGAGGCTTCAGTTTTTTCACCGCGTCAAAAAAGCGGTGTGCTTCAGTTGCCCGTAAAGCCAAGGAGCCTCTTGACCCAATTACCCTTGAGTCCCTCGTCGAGATGTACGCGCGCGCACACGTGAGTCGAGAGAAGCGCCAGCTCGTTTTATCTTTCTTTTATTTGCATTTAGAGTGCAAATATACATTTTATCGATCGTTCCACCGCGTGCCGTCTTCTTTACACCCGCCCCTTCGTAATTTCATTGCGCCAGTAAGAGGGGTAATGTCGTTTTCAGATGGAAGCAGCCTTTGAAATTGATGAATTCGGTATCGAGCGAAGCTCCGATTATACGACTTTTGTGATTCATTTGGAAGAAGCTAACTTATGGGATTAGATTTCCGGATATTACGCCTTTCAATTATATTGAATTTTATTTTTGCTCAATTTAAATCCATTTTATCCTTTACGCCTTGATATAATATAATGAAATAAAAGAATGAATAGCCGGTCACAGTGCTTATAAACTGGAAAGAAACGATGGAAACCGAAAAGGACAAGCGTGTCAGCTTTTCTTTCTGTACTTGAGTGCGGACAAAAAGGAAATGGAAGATCGTTATTTAGCGAACGAACGCTGAAAGGCACTTTGCAGCGCGCAGTCGTACGATTTCGGTCTAAGAGATTCATAATTAACTTGATAACTCATATAGGGGCTGCAAAGTCTCAGAGCTTTATCATTCTAACGATTGAACTAGTTATCGTCTCGTTAGAGTAAAAACCCTCCCGGCGAAAATCGGGTCGCTCGTTATTGAGGAAGCAATCAACGCGTCTCCGAATCAAGGCTTGAATCTCCGAAACTACTAACTAATAATCAAGTTAACAGCGTTTGCTATTTGCGAAATTCAAAGTAAGCTAGTTTCTTTTTTCTTCCTGTGCTTAATTCTTTACTGATTCGTATCCTTATTTTAATTACTACAAACTTTTTTTTACTTGAAATGAAATTTCCCTTTATTCTGCTTTTCATTCCTCGAAAAATCTTTGGCATGAAAGACATCGAAGTAAAACAAGAAATAGCATAATGGATGAGGTGGGTGCACTCAATACTTTTAGTTAACATTTTCTGTTAAACAGTCTTTTGATTGATGAACGGGGTGCAAAAATCCTGCCGACTGAAAAATAAAAAACCTTTAATGGATCTACTCATTAAGGATTGAAGTGTGACCGGGATATGAAGCATAGGTTTCAAAAAAGATGGATAGGAAGCAAACTTTCAACTTGAAGGGCAAGAATTGCTTAATCTTTAAAGAGTATTATTACAAAAAATACTAAAAATCGTAATGACATACCTGAGATAAGATAGATAAATTAAAAAAAAAGCTATCAAAAATTTTTTTTCTTTAATTATACGCAAGTCCAATTTAGTATAAATAGAAGTTCGTTAGAGTAAATACAGCCTTTGCCCAGCGTATTCTAATTGGAAATTCTTTTATTTTTAGTCCAGTATAACGACGTTATTAAAGAGAAAAAAAGCTTTTAATAAAAATCCAGAAAAATTATTTATGAATAGAAATTAAACTTTATAATTTTATTTTGTTATTATTGAAAAAATAAATTTTTCTTTGCATTTCTCTTTAAAAGTTGTTCAGTCAAATAAAACTCTACGTCTACATGGTTATTGAATTTTAATTAAAATATTAATAATAATATTATAAAATTGCTAATAAACTTTGAAGAGTGTAAAATAAATATAATAATATTTTTTCAAAAATATTGTTCAAAGTACATAATTTTAATAAGCTCTACAATAAGCTCGATAATAAGCAACAAGTGCCCAAGAAATATAAAAAAGTACTTCACCTACCTTTTTGATGAATATATTTTTATTTATAAAACACATAATATAAAAGAAAATTTAAAAAGTTTTACTTGAAAATTGAAAATAAAATTACTCAATAAAGAATTAATCGGGAAAATGATTTATTAGAAAAAATAATTGGAAAAGGTAATGTATATCAGTCAAAATATTGTGATATTCATGTATTTAGATTTATGTATTCATGTATAATACAAATGACTCCCACAGCTGAACTAATTTTATAACAAAATGGCGCAAGTAAATAAAAGTACACACTTGTAATCGCAATTTCATTTAATCGAGACAAATTTTTCGCCAAATTCCCTAAAACAATAATTTTTCAATTGGCACTTGAGTACACATATACAAATAATGTAACATTCTCATAAACTCTGATTTTAATAAAACGAATAACAAAAGAACGTTCATTTCTCATCCAAAGTTTCTTGTGAAAAAGGAAGGTCGATGAGTATTTTCACCTCCGCCGTAAAAAACTTGTTCGCAGCTTATTAAATATGACGTGTCTGATATCTCGTGGTATTAAGTACAAAATTTAAAAAATCCCTCCTCTCCGAAATTCGCCAAAGAAAGCGAGAATATCTTCGTCGCCGAGTATAAAGTACGTCGAAATTCAGGCATGCCTTCGAAAGGAAGGAGCTATTTTACATGCTCGGCAGCTGGTTCTTTCATAAAGTTCCGAGTCTTATGTATGTAATGGACAGGTGGTCCTTTTTACTACTCGATCCTTGTCTGAATGGGGAAATTCTCGGGACGCGGAGTACATCGAACGCGCGAAATGCAATTTCTTCCTTCTTCCCGCACCGTTGTAGAATCGCGCCGGGCCTTTTCATATCGTTCGCTTTCCCTACACTTTCCCTCCGCACACCTGGCCGAAAAAGGAAAAGCTCGCGATGCTTTTACTCCGCCGCGCAACTACTTTTGCTCGAAAACTTTAAAGAGAGGGTGCACCATTTTTGTCTCCTTCAGTTTTTTCCTACTTTGCGCTTATGGAGTAGCAAAACTATTTCTGCATCACGCGTCTAGGAGAGGACAGGTTTTTCGAAAATTTATTTTCAAAAACTCTGTAAACATTCTTTTCGTAAAGACAGATTGTCGCGTACTAAAGAAGGAAACATGGAAAACTCTAATCTTCAATCCAAAAGGAATTTTAGCTACCTTAATTCTTTCCATTTTTATTCAAATACTTATTAAATTCATAACGATTCTTTCTGCAAATCACCGATGATTCTTTTTTTAATTTTTGAATCTTAGTCATGTTGGTCATCATAATTCTGTAAAAAATTGGTCGTTCAATAGGTAGTAACAAATAATGAATTTTTTTTAGCAACAATAAGAATTATAATTTAAGAAGTAAATTTTGCGAGCTTTTCTTTTGCACACTAATTTTTTTAAGAACATTATTCACTCTTAGTTGTGATTATTTTCTCGTTGAAAAATTCAGTTTATACTTTTAATGGTATAAATTGTTTATTTTTTAGACGTTTAAAGGTTTTCTCTCACGCGAATATTACAATAGGTTTAAAAAATAACAATAGACAAGTGCGATGCTTTTTCTGTCGTATGCATCGTTATTGAAAACAATTCTTTTCCTAATATTTTGCTATGTAAGAATGACTAGGTTGTCGGTGCAGATTTTACATTGTAAAAACGTCCTTTTATTTTTCTGGTTGCATCGTTTTATGATATTTGCATGTTGTTTTGAAATAATTTATCGTAATAATTTACTATTTCAAGGTGAAGTTTTGCAGAAAACTTTAGATTGTACAAAAGACAGTTATTTATAGGCATAAGCTGTGTCGACCGTATTTTCTTGTTTATGTCAAAAACAAGAAATTGTTATTTTTGGATGTAGAACGCAAAACTTCACCTTAATCAACGAGTTTTCTTGTGCTCAAAAATCCTTGTAAAGGTACTTTTTCCAATTTATTTTTAGTTTCTCCCAAAGCTCTTTGAATGTTCGATACTTGATAATAAGTTACGTATATATATATATATATATATATAATCTTTGGTTTATACACAGTACTTTTGTACATGATATCTTAATTGGACACACCGTTAAAAATGAGCTGGAATGTCTTTACTTTATGCGTTCACTTGTTTTTCTCTAATTGACCTCGGACAGTCGATCGATTCAAAATGCGACACTCTAATCTACATCGTAGTTTCTTGCTTCGCGCAAATTCGTTTCTTCGTTTTATCACGCTTAAATTATAATAGAAACTCTTCTATACAAATTGCCTAAATTATCGTTAATCTCCCGTGGGAGATGATCACAAATCCGTCCCGACAATTCCAAAGTATACATCTTCGTTTGCTAATAAGTTTTTTTAGTTTTCTTCTCACTCGAATTTGCATGCTCGAACATACACTTATTGAAGACGGTAAAATTATTTCAACATTCAACCATTAATATGAAATATTTGTATAACAAAGTTGGTAGAAGGAAGAAAAAAAAAATGTTTTCTTTATATGCTGACTATCTCAAAAAGGCTGATTTTTGGTAAAGGATGAGAAAGCTAACGATCAATCACATACCTTTGAGATGCATCCTTTTCGAAAGGGAGAAAAAGTTGAGTGACAGCTCGAAAGGATCTACCGTAGTACAATGCACCATGAACGAGCGTCCTCAAATTGTTAGGTAGGCCTATACATAAATGCCGCCAGGATGTTGGCGGGTGAATTCGACTAGAAGACATACTCCCTGCGCTATGTACACTGTATTTACACTGAGAGTTCGAGGTGGGCCGATCATGCCAGATCCTTGAGCGTCCTCGGCGCGGGCTTGGCCTCCTTGGTGCCGGGCAGCTTGGGGCGCTTGTCCTTCTTGGGCGGGGGCTTTTTCTTCTTGGAGGGCGGGCTCTTGAGGTTCATCGCCTGGCTGGCTATGTCCTCGCGGAAGGCCAGGAAGCCGAGCTGGGCGTGCGAGGCCTCGTTGAGCGCGCGCGACCGGATGCAGGCGCGGTACTGGTCGGTCGAGAGCCGCTGGCCAGGTCCGCCGGAACACACCTGCAAGCACGAATGCATTAAAAAGCTCGGCAAAAGGTTCGAGCAGGTTCAGCTGCTAGGTGTCATTGTCATCGTAACATTCCCGCCTGCGTGACTCGCAATTACAAGAATTCCTCGAGGCGCACCGGCGCGACTGGTTCAACTTCTCTTGACGCCGCTCGGTTCGTCAAATAACTCGACCGTTTTCTCCCTTTGCTCCGCTGCATACCTTCTGCAAATTCTTGTAAATTCTCTGGCTTGCCGGGGAGGAAAGCAGGCAGGCGTTGTATTAGGCGCGCTGGAATTTTCGCCCTTAATTACTTTCGATCGCTCCTGCAGCTCAACGGTTTATTAAAATCTCGTTAAAAACTGCAAGTATCCCGGATAGAATTAAGCACTTTCGAACTCGTAATTATTATTTCATTAGGGCCTGTAGCGAAGCACGCGGCTTGAGTTATGGTGCCGATAACGCTTTTAACTTTTCATATTGCTTTAGAAATTCGTGTAAAAGCTAAGAGATTCCTATTTTCTGGAGAATTATTGCCAAAGGATAATGAACTTTTCGAATAAATTTTCTTTATTTCGCCTGTAAAATGAAAAGCTGTTTCATTTTCTTTGGGACTTAAATTAAAGTACCAAGTTACGGTACTTGCAAAGTAATTTCAATTGTTTGTAAAAAGCTCCTTACTTTAAAATTGAAATTTCAAAGTATTTTTAATCAATACTCAGCATTAATTATTCTAATAACAAAGTTTTACTCTAGCTTTCTTTTAATAACCCGAATAAACAGAATCACTGAATAAAAGTACGCTTTATTATCTTCGAAATAATATGCCGTAAAAGTTCTCATTAAATCTGAAATTAGCAATATTATATTTCACGAGCAATTACTCAAAATGTAATTTCGCCACGAACGATAGTCAAAAAACAGTCGGGCCCTTTCTCGTTTACGTTGAAATTTCAAAAGTTGCCCCGAAATTCAGCGAAAATCCCAGCGGTCTTTCCAAAAGTACAGACATCCCGCAATCATCCAGGCGATCGTAATAATTTAATGCTTTATTATTAACCCGATTGCGTAGCTCAAAGAAAGAGGGCAAAGTACATAAAGCCAAATGAAAAAGTAGAAAAGGAGGAGCGAACTAGCAAACGAACGAACGAACGAACAGGGGAAAATAAAGAGGTAAAAGTCTCTTCTCTCTAGCCTAACTCTCGAGGCTCCCCCTTGGCCTCTTGTACCGCGCATGTTTACCGTACATGTCCGTAATATTTGCCCACATCCCTCGATTGCACGCTTTGAAACTTTGCCGAAGCGAGACTCTATTTGCAGCTCTCGACGCGCTTCTACGTCTGCAAAGGATCAGAGCCACTGCGCGATCCTCCAGCCCCGATGCGCAAAAAAATATTCTATCGCACTTTCTCCTTTTATTTTTCCAACTATTTATATTGCGGCGTTGTTGCTATCAATGCGGGAGCCTCTGTCCTTCATTAAGATTTGTGCTTTTGAATTAGTCACTAATCAGAGAAAGCTTTTGTTCTTCAAAATTATCTATCAAAAGATAATGGTGTTTCGCAACCACCGAAAATCAATGAGAAATCAGTGCTTGGCAAACGTCTATAATTCTGAATTATTATCTATCTAAATTCTGCGAGGCTCTCACCTTTCTTCGATATTCCTATTATAAAGCCGTCACAAAGAGGATGAGAACGCCAACTATTTCGCTTTCGCGGAGCAAACCGCAAGATTACCGGCGCGCCCCACTGGAGATTTCACAGTCTGGGAAGCGGCGGCATATCGGATATCTATTAATAGCCGGGACGCAGTTATAGCCGAGGGGCCGTCGGAATTTCCCCTCGCCGCAAGTAATTTGACTACTAAACGACCGAGGTTAAGATATTTCGCGAATTCAAAGATGTAACCCCCACCCAAGGGGGGGGGGGAATCCTCGAACTAGGATGAGTCTGGTAAGCTCTTTGCTCTTTCTCTTCCTTCTTGGACAACAATCTTGAATTTCTAAGAGGGGCTTGTTATGCTCGGCGTCTTTCGGAAACGGGGAAGGGGTAGCTTTGTTGAATTAAAGAGTCCGCCGAGATTTAGTTTCAGTCGCGATATTGGCTCTTACGATTTGAAAGGCTTACGATTTGTTTGCTTTCTTGTGCTAAGAAATGCCTCCTTCAGCCAGATAAATCAGCTCTTTTCGCAGATCCTGATGAAAAAAAGTTTTCGCGACTAAAAATCCATTTAATTGCGTCGTTATAAGTTTTGTCGACAAAAAAATAGTTAATCTCTTGCAGGAAATCGTTCCGTGAAAGGCGAGCATCCGTCTGCCACTGGAGCATCGAAAAAGTTATTAGCAATATGGATCTCCGATATAATGAAGCTCGCGCCGCGATAAAGTTAAAGCAGGCCGCTGCTACTCGGTCGTTCCCTATCCGCCGGTCGATTTTCGCCAGAAGCGACGCCGCGGCTAAATTCAATCGGTGACCAGCTTATTAGCGCGCGAAACTTTCCTCTAATCGCATTATACTTGGAAATATCCTTTAGGCTAGGCGCCGCGGCCACTTTACCCCCGAGTTAGCACGCGATCGCGTTAAGTTTTCCGAACGGCTGACGTGTAATGTGGCTGCGCTCTTTCCGGCGCAAGTGTAGTCTGCGAGACTTTTCCTCCGTGGAACAACGATGCCAAGAACGAGCTGGGGATTTCTGTAGGGCTGCTAATACGCTTAATGGATAAAAATCATTTTTTCGCCATTTCATTTAAAAGAACTTTAAAGATGAATTCCATTTGATATTCATAAATAAAAATTCTTAAACTTTTGGCAAATTCTAAATAGAATTAAAATACTTCTATTTAGTATTTACCAAACGTTTAAGATTTTTTATTTATAAATATCATATAGCTTGAAAAAAATTAATTCCAACGAATTTCCTGGCAAAAGATAAATAAATTTCCTCATTTCATATGACGAATAATTTTTTGCAGCTCTATCGAGTTAAAACGTAAAATAAAGCAAAAAATGTCAGTTTTATTACATATCCGCAGTGCGCAAACGTTCCGCTTCGCGACGTTAATGGCATCAACGGCGCTCCTCTCTTTTTCCGCGGACGTGAGCGAGAGGGGAGTAGGTCGCGCAAAGTGCATATTAATAATCACTCGAAACGTTCGAAGTCGACGTGGCGTTCCGGCGATATCGCTCGCGAGAAGGGGAGTGCATTCCGCGATCGGCAGACTGCATAAACGAAAAGGGACGACAGATCTGGGTCGAGCAAAAATAACGGCAGCAAGATCTACAAGCGCGACAGGAACAGAGCCATTTTCCAGGCCATCGCCGATATCCCAACGGGGCCAAGTCGCATTTATAACGAACGACGTATCTATCTGGGACTGTCGATTCGTCGTTCTGTCTCTGTCCTCCGAAAGGAACTTTGTTGCGAGAGCGTTAATTAAAATCTTGCTGTGGGATCGTTGAAAAACTGATGCGCTGCATGATAAAACAAATCTGCTCGAGATATTATTTTTAGGACTTTTCATTTTAGTCAATCAAGGACTGTTTCAACCCGTTTTTAATTTACCAAATTCGAAAATCATTAAATTTATTGAAAAGAAAGAAAAACTTGAATGTAACCCTTAAAAATGAAAATATTTGCATAAATACCGTAGGCGAAAGGCCGATTCGGTTCCGAGTCCTGATAAAATTTCAAATCACGCTCCATTTGGCTTAATCCAAAAAATGAATATTAAGTAGCTCGGCGATATCGAAAAAATTAGCATTTTAAAATTGGCGAAAAAAAGTCGCCGTTAAAAGGGAGGCTCTTACGAAGTTCTGTACATATACAGGGATTTGGCGGCGCCTCATTAAACATGGAAATCCCGGTATAAAAGAGCGCTCGGTCGCGGCCGCAGCAGTTGCCAGTCTCTCACGCACACCGAGGAAATGCCCTCGAGCTTACGCGCGATAAAGTAAGGAAGAAATAGCGCACTGTATATATACTCTGGCCCTCGCTGACATCGTGCCAGAAGCCCTCGGACGGAAATAATAATAACACTAAACACGAAATTCAGCCACGGAAACTTCTGACTTCCGCGAGCGCAGCTTGGCGGAAGCACCGACACAGACAGACGCGCTAAATTCCGAATATAAGGAAGGGAAGAGGAGCCGTAACGATTATGTTCCGCTTTTTTCGTTGGAAAATTTCAGCAGACAGTCTGCTCAAATAGTAGATATACCTTTGGGTGCCAGATGTGGAAGATGCCCGGGTCGGTAGCCCGGATGACCTTGATGTTGCTCTTGACGTACTTCCGGTACAGGGTGACGTCCTCTCCGCCCCAGCCCACGATGTTCTCGTCGAAGCCGCGTACCCTCAGGAAGTCCGATCTATAGAGGAAACGTATCGAATGATTACATTCCTTTTTCTGGCCTTTTATATCTTTGTCACGACGTGAGAAATGAAAGAACAGAATTTCATCTAACATGGAATTAAGACGTTATTGCCTACTATCAGCTTTTCGAAAATGACTTATTTTCATAATAAAACTCAATTTAACGATTTGCAAAATCCGAATCAGTTTAGTCTGAGTAAAGATGCCTCGCGGGGGCTGCTTCGCGATCAAATACATTCAGCTAAGGGGGTGGCCGAGGCTGGCTAAGGTATACATGGTCACCTGTACTGGCAAGTCATGCCGTAACCAAAATCTCGCCAGAAGCCCGTATCCCTCGAGATGACAAGCTGATCCGTTTCCGGAGGCACATCCCTTCCTTGCAGCGTGTACACAACGTGCGGATTGTAGAGACTGAAGACAATGGGGTAATAGACTTTCCGTCCTGGCGCTGTGTTCCATCGACACCTGAGACGCGTAATAAACATTTCATTTTATACTGAAAAGGCATTTTATACTTAAAAAAAAGGAGAGCGAAATTTACCTATCGAGAAACCTCGCACTAAAGACGACGTCTACGTCACACATGAACAGCAGTACGTCCTTCTCTCCTCCACCCCAGGCTCTCTCCGCACCAACTCTCAGGCCTTTTCCTCTGGAGAAAGTCTCGTTGAGAGCCAACAACCTCAGGTTCTGGTTGGTACCACCACTACCTCGTGTCATCAGCACCCTGGACATGATGGCTCGCGCCTCGCCGAGACCCTCCGTGCCAAAGTAGACGACCGTCAGATGGACCCGACGATCGTTCTTTAGGCCGATCTTGACAAATTTGTCCATGAAACTTTGAAAGGTGCTCGTTCTGCCTGACAAGGGTAATATGATATGGATGAGTTCCTTCTCCCGGTTCCTCTGCTGGCGTTCCATCGCAACAAACTGAATTGGTGCGTACGGTCTCATCAAGGTGATCTTGGTGTAACTACTCTGCTTTCAGCAAAAAGAGAGCAAGTTAGCAATTGTTAGGATTATCTCTGCTTGCATCTTGATGAATCTTACTTGAGAAACGCTGCTGCCAGCTTGAGCCTGCGAGCTGGTTTGGGCAGTGCTCTTGTTCAAATTCTTTGTCCTAAAGTACATCTCGTACTGCGTTCCCGTGGTCGGCTCGATCCTGTACAAACCCTCAAGAAAGTCATCCTCGCTGTACCTCAAAGCAGAGGCGGACGTGCCACTGGACGGCTGCTGCAGAGCGGCAATCGTCGCGTTCCGGTTGAGGATGTCCACTGCCTTGACCAGAGCCTCGTTCAGATCCTTGCGCTTGAAGCCAATGGGCTTCTCGACGACGCGCTTGCCGAGGCCCAGATCCACGGGGTAAAGTCGAGAGGCAGTAAAGTGACTGAAGGCTATGAGCTCGTACTCGTTGTTCAGCGAAAGGCCCTGACTGATTTCCGCCTGATCTATCTGTCGACGAGCTGCCAGGCAGTCACCGATCTCGCTGCTGTTTAACAAGCTCGAACTATCCAAACCATGCCCTGGTGGTCCGCCTGAAAGGAAAACTTTTTCATTCATAGTCTTGCAGTTTTTTATTCCATTCCATTTTTATACATGAAAAGTAATATACGAATAAAATTTACATAAATCATTTTCTTCAGTATCTGGTTAATTTTATTTATTTTAGCCTCTTCGTGTTCGCTGTTATCGGTCAGTTGTTTAATCAACTGATTTCTGATGGCAGTAATCCAGTTATAAAAAATAATAGAGCCATAAGGAGCAATAAAAAAGCAGCCGAAAAGCCTCGAAAATCTGCGGGTAAGTTGAGCAAGCTCGGGGCAAGTAGCCGTTGAAATTAAGGGAAGGAAGACTGCTTGCAGAAAGACATCGTTCGTCCGGCCTGAGGTCAAAGTAATACGACGGCGAAGCAAACTCCTTCCCCCGAAAAAAGTCAGCGACGCCGGCACGATCGGAAAGCGGAACTTCTTTATGGCCCGGCAGTAAAATCGATGGGCTTTACGACGCCGGCTGAGTCTTATATCGAGTCGACAGGAAGGGGCTCGCAGTAACTGCAGTTACCGCTACAATTGTGTGTGCCCCCCTAACAAAGAGGCCATACCTCCTCGTAGCCTCCTCATAATAAAAAAGCCGTCTCGCACTCTATTTTTTTTACGGCCCGCGATTTTGCATCACACGCGCACGCACTAAAAAACGCGGAATCTCCGAACGATAAAAACTTATTCGACTCGACTCCCTGTCTACCTTGTCTGCGAGGGAGCACGTGCCGCTTCGATCTTTTAATGGCTGCAGTTTTCAGCGAGCTTCCCGCTTCTGAAAAGAACCCCATCTAAATTAAATCTCCAGTATGTCCGAGCTCTCAGATCGACCCTTTACCTGCATGCGATCTGCCTGACCCCAGCCCAACTTGGACTTTCCTTCTTACTCTTGTTATTCTTGCCTTTGGTTCATCATTTTTTATGAGACTAAGCTTACATTTACATTTTCTTCCTACTAATAAGTTATACTACTATATTTTGATGTTTTTTATCCAAATATAGCACAAATCTTTTAAGCAAATCTCACACTTTTTAAAAGAATGATTTTTAAACTTTTAATACCAAGAGACTATAAATATGTCTACTCTCGATGTTTAATCCTAGTTTAGTGTAATTGAACTACCTAACCGTAATATATATTAATTTAGGACTCTCCCTAAAATACGACGCCCAACTCCTCTGAAAATCAGAATTTATTATGAACATTTCTAAATGTAGAAAGGTAGCACAGGTCACACATTCGTAATGTAGATTTAGATGTTTTTTTAGATTTTTATTCACCAATGGTCCTCTTTTTTTACTTTTAATTACGAGTCTTTTCGGATCTAGACGTAAATAAACATAGAATTTTGAATGTAATATTTTTACCTCTTTTCTCGTATGAACAAATTTTATACAGGATCAGATAACTTTCATTCCTTAATATATCAATATATAAATTTCAAAAACTAGTTTATACAACAAGAGAGCTGATAAAGTTGCGTGAATATGGACAGTTGATTTAAAAAAAAAAAGATATTTGACTAATACATTGTAGAATTTAATTAAGAATTCTATATTCTCATTAAGGTCTAGACCTGAATAGGCTTGTAATTAAAATAAAACGAGCAAAACGTTAGTGAAAAATAAATGAATAAAAAAAATTTTAAATGAACCCTCAAACGGTTCAAATTAAATTTGTAATTCATTATATTTATAAATATATAATAAAATAGAGAGAAAAATGTATTTTTTAATAAATGATAAAATGAAGAATTTAAGTGCAAAAGAATACTTTAACAGACATACTACTTCACTTTATGTACTTAAAAATAGTGTTAACCATTTGGCTATTTATTTGAAAGCAATCGATATTGTATAAAGTCTGAAAAGAATCCTTATTTATTGAACTAAAAAAAAGTAAGAAATAGAAAATAAACAATCAGCCGAAGTGCGAAGGGAGAAACTTGTTCGGGTGGCGTGTGACTTTTGCGCTTTTTATACGCTCTTAGTCTCCTAAATCCCTTTTTTGGCTCGGATCTCTAATCCCGGCGTTGTCACGCCGTCGACGAGAAAGTTCGTGCGACTCCTCGTAAACGTTCGTTTTCGCGCGCCTGGCTAAGCGCGTAAGGAGATTTTTCCAAGGCATGGAGGACAAAAATAACCGGCTTTGAAAGCTGGAAGAGCTTCAGTCATTCCGCTACGATGCGCTTATACTGCCACGAGTGACTTGCAAAAGTAGAAAATATTTTAAGGGTTGTGCAAAAATTATTGTGGACGTCGATATTAATTCTCTAGTCATTCGTAGCAACATCTCCGGTTTCAGTAACTGCACATAAAATATCAATACCAGAAATATTCATTGATTTTTTAAAAAAATTTAAGCACAACAAATTTTATACCAACTATAAATTTGAAAGTACAAAGAGTAATTTGAATAAAGCATCGTTTGACTTTCAAACAAACATTAAAACTGTATAAATTTCACATCCATTTAATGAAAATGAAATAGATTGGATTTTTCCAGATTCAAGAATAAACTGGCCTATAAAAACATTTAGAAGAAAGAAATAAGTAATTCCTTGTTCCTTTATCTCGTTAAGTGTAGTCTACTTTTTAATACAGAATTTTCTTTTTATATGCTACAGGAACTTTAAGGGGTAGTAAACTACATAAATAGGGGTTTCTACTTGAGAAATAAGTAAGATCGTCTTATTTTTATTAAAATCTACTTAAAATGTCGTTTTGTATTCAAAGCAGTAAAAGTTCAAAATGGAAATTGAAAAATTCAAACGAGCTACAAACAAGCAATAAATCTGTAATATAGAGTAGATCTTCAAGTAAGTTTGGAGCAAGTTCGAACTAGTAGATTACTTAATCAATAATCGGTTTTATGAAACTTTGCCTTCTTGTTCACGGAAATTGGTTATTTATAGGTAATAATTATTTAATTCAATTTCAAGTTAAACAAAGTGCGAAATTATTCATTAACCTTTAAACTGTCGCTACGGTAACTTTTGTACTTTAGTTTGATAAACGACAACAACCAATTATTTGAAAGTTTTAATTTTTTAAATTGATTGTTCCGTTCCCTGCTAGCATGGTAAATTTTTTACATTCATACAATGCTATAAACTCCGCGCATTCTGTTCGATATAAATATGTATACGTTCATCATTATATTCACAAAAAAAACAGCACAATTTTTACGCGAGAATGCCGAGAGCGTAAAAATTAACTTTTAAAGTGGACGTAAAGCTTAATTGGTTAGGCGATTCTTGAAGAGAGGTGGAAGTAGCGCATTTTCTCTGAAAAAAGCCGCAAATCACTCGAAGAAAGTGGTAAAACAGAGTCCGAAATTTTTTGCAATTCCCTGGCAAAGCTCCCCTTGGCAATTACGGAAAACCGGTCGGATCTCTCTGTCGCTCTTTACGGGCTGCAGCCTCCTTTCCATGCGCACAGCCTCGCCTTTTCGCCTGCGCTCGTGCTGCTTTAAAATTTAACGACGAGACATTTGCTCGTACGAGGAATTAAGCGTACTAAGAAACGGCGGAATTTCTTTTTCTCTCCCCGAGGAGTCTTTCCCTTCTTTTTACGAGGGAGTTTTTCTCTTTTTCCCGCGGACCGCGCCTCTATATATATGTATACGCGCAAACAGTCGTAACAATAAAGCCCATTCGGAGCAATCACTATTTAAAGAACCTCCGTGAACGACTCGCTTCCTCCTGCCACACTGCGGCGCTCATCCTTTTCTCCCGGAGCCGTCTTTGATAAAGGAGATTAATGAACGGCGGCGAGGTTCGCGTGTGCCGACCCCTATCGATTTTTTACGCTTAATTGGCGCTTTAGCGCCTTTAGCGCCTTTTCCTATCGCAGGGACAAATGTTTTACCTCTGGAAAAATTGCAATTTATTAGCAAAGTTTTATTAAATTGTCATAATTTAAGAGAAAAGCGAAATTCGAATTGCTAATTATTAAAGCGGCGAGCTTTAATAATTCGCGATCGTTGAGCACGGACGCTCATTAGAATCTGCTCGTCGATATTTCGAGGGAAAAAAGGGCGCTCGGGCCATTACAAGCGGCCGGAAGTAGTAACAAGCCTCGATCGCCTCCAAGTCGGCGCAAAACAGCGGCCGAGCGATATTATGAATATTCATGGCGGCCTTTGCAATAAGCCGGGCCGGTACACGCCGCAACATCCCTGCGGCGCCGAAGCACGTCTTGCCGATGCCTCGGCGTCTTGATGCAGGTGTGCCTGCAATCGATGGCTCCTACGTGCGAGCACGTGCTGCCCGCAGGAAATGCACATTCGCCTCTGTCGAAAGAAAAAGCCTATTCAATCGAGAAAATAATAAGCGCATCAATAATAAGCGCCGACAAAGGCTTTCGAGGAAGAAAGCAGCCCGGCCGCCGCACTGGTTAACAGGCTTTTTCCGAGCGACAGTGTGGCGGTGGCGGCGCTCGCAGCTCGCTCTTTTTCTACCCTCTCTCCGCCTCGCCCCGCCGCGGGCCGTTTCACGGCCGACACAAAAGAAAACAAAAGCTCCCAATAAAAACGCCGCTTAGCCGCGTAAAAACTGGGCGGAAAATGGGCTACAAGCATTCAACCTACGTCCAGAAAAAAGAGCGCCAGTCAAAGAGAGAAACGGAAAATTTAGCAGACAAAGGATGCGCGCCGCGATCGGAGGAATAATTCCTCCACGGGGGAGTGGAGTGCCAAAACCGGATGTTTACCGGATGGGATGCGTCACTCACCGCTCTTCCTCTAATTAAGCCTGGCTGGCGGCTTTCAAGGAAATAAATTCTTCCAATTTTCCAAAATCGGCAAATTTCGGCAACTACAACAACACTAGCTATTATAATAGTTAAGCCAATTTTGCGGCCTTGACGATAAGCAGCGAGAGTAGAGGCAGCAATAACCCATTATAGGCGGCAGCTCGCGGTTCGCTTCCCCGGTACAATCCTATTTTCCGGCCTCTTGGGCCGAATCCACGTATTGGCATTGCCAAGCTCATAAGCTCTAAGCTCCTTACGCCGCGCCATTCTGGCCCGAGCGCCGATCTGTAGTGGCCGAAGCGCATACGGAGGATATCAATTTTCCCTTTTCGCCCGAGCGTCTTTCGAGCCCGCAAAAAAAGCCATCTCTTTCATCTTCAGGTGTTAATAGCGACCTCCTCCGGTAAGGCATTTTTTAATTACAAATTTTAATTCCAGCTAATATCTCTTCTTAAACTTTATAGACTTTCAGTTCGACACTTGCATCATTACGATTATTAATTTAAATAACGGCTTGCTTTTATTAACGCGATTTTAGCTAGTCATTAAATTTATTAACAGCTGATTTTAACGAATTTATTACTCGAATATTATATTACTGATAAATAAAGATTAACGGCTTTGTGTTTGAATAAATAATCAATTGTAAATCTGACTTAAGATTTAATGAAAATCAATGTTCCAAAAGACTACGTCATTCGTCGTTTTTCTTCTTACTTTGACGTGTATCCAGAAAAAAAATCCCTACAAGAAAATCTGCGTAACGAAAAAGGAAGGAGGGTCGAGTTTTTCGCAAAGTGGCCTTTGTCTCTTGCAGCTGACACTTACGGGCCGTGTGGCGGTTAGTATACAGGCCCCTAGACCGGAAACTTTTTTCCACCGTTTTTCCTACACTTTTTTTTGCCGAGAGTTCCCTGCTCTTTGCAAGAAAAACTGAAACAATTCATCCACGTAAAAGTCGCTCGAGCCGACTACCACCAGAGCCTGTTAGCATTAACGAGGCGAGATTATTAATTTCGTCAAGTTAGTTTCCCGTGCCTGATCAAAGTGCTTTTACAAAGAAAAGCTGCATCTACTAGTATTTGCTTTGAATAAATACAAGTTGGACCGTAAGGAATAAGTAGAGGATTCCGTTGCGAGTGTTCGTCAGGCGCAGAAAAAGCTTACTAAGACCGCAGAGGCCTCCTCGAGGAGTTTAGCGGTAAGAATCCTTCTTCTGCTGGAGCATGAGTAAACGACGTTAAGGAAGATCGATCGGGCGATGAGCACACGCGAGACTCCGTAATTGCAGCGGGCTCCGCTCCTCTTCTTTCGCCCACTCATCCGCTTGACTCCTATACGTATATCCCCCTCCGCCAGGTTTTTGCGAAAAACGCGCGCCAGCAAAACAGAGAGCGAAAGGGGAAAAGAAAAAGGACCGCGGCTGAAAGAGGAGCCGCCTGCCTTCCATGGCACGCGCTTTCGCCATTATACGACTGTATAGAAAGCCTGGAAAACTCCCGTCCTGGGGAGTTGCGAGTGAAGGGTGCTTTTTTCGCTTCCGGCGCCGGCGCACCTCCAAATTAGCTTCTTTCCTCGAGCCCGGCTCAACTTGCTAAGAAAATTTTCGAGCCCGCAGACTGCCTGAGGAAGCCGGAAAATTTATTTATTTTATTTGCCTCGAGTATTATTTACTGGCAGTTTATTTGCGAGAGAAAACAATTAGTTCCACTGACCTGAAAAAGCACTTGCTTTATAGGATAACGACTTTCTTCATTTCGGCCCAAGTTGTCTGAGGCTCATTTTTAAAATTTATGTCCCGAAGTCTGCTTAGTCAGCGAGAACTGACTTTTGCTAACCGTAGCTCTTTAATGAGCAAGGTTACGCGGATATATATGGCTTTAAACCGGGACCTCTATAATTTTACATTTATTTTTTTTTATCAAAATTAATTCCGCTTTAGTTTTGAAAAACTCGGGCACTTGTGCGACCAATCAATTCACTCTAATAAGGGAATGACGTGGGCTTCGATATAGTAGCACAAGCAATACTAACCCGTCAGTTGCAGAATCTGAAGCTTGAGCGTCCTGATCTCGGCAGTGAGCCTCTCAACCTCCAGCCTCGTTTCCTCTTCGCGCTGATTTGCCTCCAGGAGGCTGCTGCTCGCCAAGGTCGCAGAACCTGCAAATAAAAATTCATATTTTACGTAAATTACCATAGACTATGCGAATACGCAAATATTTTGAATATTTTTTCTGATTTAATCAAGCTTCCTTGTGAAGTAACGTTACTTTTTCTCATCATTCTTTAGCCGCACGGTAGACTAGAGAAGAGAAAGAAAGTTTTCCTACCTTATAACTATTCAAAAAATGAAAAGATAAACCACGAATAAGTAACAAAGGTATAAACGAAAAACTTTCTAGAATAACTGCTGTGATTATTCTCCAAGTTTGGAAAAATTAAGTTTTCTCTCGTTAAAGTAGCTCAGATGATCTTGATAAAGTTAGTCAATTTTCGTAACTTTACGAACGACATTGTTTTTTCAGTTGCCTCGAAAGAATTTCAAAAGTTTTAATTAGTCAGGAACAGTTTGAGTGCCTAAAAGAATCTAGAAAATTTCTAGGCAGAAGTAGAAAGAACTGTTAAAGGCGATATTTCTCGGGGAGTCAGATTCCGAGAGACACGTATTCAGTTCTCAAAGCAGAGGAGCTCGCTTGACTTTCCTGTCCCGCGACACCTGCAACAACGAACTGCTCTCCGGGCTTTTACGAGCCGCAAAACTCGCCGGGCCGACCCAATTTTGCTCTGCCGGATAAGTCGTAAAAGCACGGGGGCGACGACGTGATTCAATTCGCGATATTCGCAAGCCGGGAGAATTGACAGCGGGCCAACTCGTTCTCCGACGACTTGAGTTACGGCTATGAGCCTTTCATGGTTTTACTTCGCGCCTCACTTCGGACTCGTTCGTTTCTTCTTCCTGCCGAGACTACTGTCTTTCGTGAATTGCAGCCCCCTTTTGCCCTTCTTTTATTAGAGGATCAAGGCGGGAAAAATGAAAAAGTAGTTTAGAAAATAGTTTTTCATTTAAATCCGAGTAGATTTGTTCTTGTTGCATTAAGCTGAGGTGGATGAAAGCTCTTATTTGATAAATCTCTCGCTCGGCAAGTCAATTCTTCTCAATCCCGAGAAATCCGAACTCCCTTTCCTCTCATAAGAGCCATAACTCAGCATCAAGCAGCTCCTTCAGCTATTACGGCATTCTCGGGCTCGCTAACGCAGTCGAGCAATAAACGTCGTCATCGCTCGGCCGGCAGGCAGCGGCCAATAATTCCATCGGCGCGCCGCGAAAACGAACTGCCGCCGCCGCGGAAAAATTCAATGTTTAATCGCGAAGCCTGCGGGGCATTGCCCGGGCTTTACGAGCTTGTAAAGAATCGAGCCGTTAAGCACAATAAATTGCGCGCGCGAGCCGTGCCTCCGGAGTGTAAGTGAAATAAATGTCTCTGGAGCGCTTTCCCTCCCGCTCTTAATGGCCACCGCCAGCGCCGCGGCTGAGAAAGCTCGGCTGAGAAAGCTCCGACAGGTACGCGAGAATTTTTTCCTTTTTCTTCTGACGCCGCCGCCTTTTTCCCCGACGCTCCGCCTGATCGTTTTTATTTAGCCAGCAAGCTGCCATTAAAATTCCAATTGATTGCGAGCTTTTTTCCAACGAGTAAACCACTCTTAGATTAAATAAAAAATACTAGATTCATTGATGGATAAGACGGCAATAATCTCCTATAGTACAGAAGAGATTAGTTCCTCCTAAGAGAAAATTTCATTTTTCCTCGCCGATTTATAGGTAGGTATTATCTGATCAAAGCTTGCTTCATTCTATTAAGAATTTATAAAAACTTTTTCTTGCACGTTTTCAGTTTTAACTTTAAATTTCAACTTCAAATTTGTGCAATTTCATCAAAACTTTCAACAAAATTTAAATAAAACGATAAAGTAATAAGGTTCCATTAGATTAAAAATCAGATTTTCAAACATTTTATATGTCTGATGATTCTCACATCGTATTTAAATAAATGAATAACGAACATAAAAGCTAAAAATCAACAGTATTTATTAATTAAGTGGATTTATTTGTTTTATTTCAATTAATTAAAAGCAAATGCCTATACGAAACCGTTATCATCGTTTAGAGCCTTAAAAAATATACCACCTTAAAACAAATTGACCTTTCCAGGAACAGGGAAAATGAAGAAAGTCCCTTTGAGAAAAATCAACATTAAAATTATAGTATTTCTATAAAGGATATAAAAAAAGACAATTCCTGAAAGTAATTAAATGAAATGACTGTATAAAAATGAAAAAAGCGTGATCGCTCGGTAGAGCGCAGTTAGCAGGGTTGTTTGCGGTTGAGACGCTTCCTTAAACCGCTGGCGTGTCTCTGCGGCGTAACTCGGTATAAGAAGCGAAGAAGCAGCAGGGCTCGTATACCTTCTGTCAAGCGGTCGTACGCGTAAGTGTAGCTTGGGCGTTATTACTCGCATTGCGGGATGAAAGCTCGGGGAATATTTACGGGCCGAGAAATGCTCGAGGAACACTCGACTGAAGTTTGCGCGAAATAAGCGCGAGCATAAGCTGCGATAATTTACGGGTCGAGCTTTGTATTTCCGAGTACTCGGGCAGACCGCTTCCTTCAATTTGAATGCTTAATGCAATCTTGAGAGGCTTTTTGGGCGTTTGCACGAGGACGTTCCTCCGCTTCCCTGGAGATGCGCTCACTGCCTCGATTACCTTTCTAACAGCTCAAATGTTTACACAGTATCTCATTTAAAAAGCTCTTAGGGAGTTAATTCTCTGAAAAATGTTTCCCCTTTATATTACCTGGAAAAAATTAAATAAAATTGATGTTATGTTTTTATAGTAATATCATTCAACTTCTTATCAAAAAGCCTAAATTTTTATCCTTTCGTTGCAGAAAAATAGCCATTTTTTAATCTTTTTGCTCTACGTAATAGTATTTTAAAACGCGATTTTCTCTTTATGTCATTTAATTGGACCTAAAACTATTCTCAGCTGAGAAATTAATTAATTTTAGGAATTTAAAATTATTATACCTAAAAATTTGGTCATGCGTGTAAGTTCAAGTCAAAATTATATAAAATACGAAACTTTTAAGCTTTGGAGAATTGAAATTCGTGAATTTTTTGAGCTTTGCAGATTACAGCAAAAAATCTTAACATTGCTATTCTTCTGCAACCGTTGGACAAACCAAGTTAAATTTTGGGCCTTTTAATAAAAAGTTGAATGTATTTTTATATAAAAATATTATCAAACTACTATTCATAAAATTTTATTTTTTTCCTGTAATTTATGAGGCTCACTTTAAAATTGTTTGCTTTCGAAAATCTTTAAAAAAATATTTATAGCAAAATATTGTAAATATACAAGATTTCAGTTTCAGGAAAAGTACAGGAGAAGTTACTCTCGAGAAGAAACATGACATTTCCTCAGACATAGGGTATACAAGCGAATCGACCAACACGGAATACCTCTTTATCAAACGCATCGAAAACAGGCGCGAAAGTGTGCTTAAAAGAAAAGAGCGAGAGGGAAAAAGGGGAAAAGAGTTTGCGATCAAAGTGAGGCATCAAACAGCGTTGGATCCAGCTCGAACTCGAGGATTTTTCTTGACGAAAAGAAAAAAGATTCATTTCGTCAAAAGAAAATGCGGCCAAGCACTTTACCGCTCGGGCGTAAAACGTTGACGCGAGAAAGCGGCGAGGAGATCCGCTTTGGCGGGGAAAGCGATATTACGAGCGAGGCACGTTCCTCTCCTTCTTCTATGACTTGACGCGCGCGGCCAAGTATAGCAAGCGCAGAGTGAGATGTCACGGCGACGACGAATCGCGATTTAACGACCTTCGCTTTGCCGATACTTTTTTCAAAAATACCGCGCCAATTTTCGCAAAAATGCCTAATGAAATTGAATCTTTAGTAGAGATCGCTCTCCCGGGCAGCGCGAAAACCAATCAGATGGAAGTTCTCCGAGCTGAGTCGGTCTGGATTCGGCCGCTGGTATAAGCGGTACGCGCGCGCGAGAAGTCCGAGCCTCTGTTGATCCGAGGGCCCCGCACATCCGGCTTTGCATTGCGCGCCTGATATTCCGGGCTTTCTGCGAGCCGGAAGCTGTTTGCGCCCGCTCAGGATGTTTGCTACTTACGAACGCTGCAACAGAGACGATTCGCAGAACTAATGAAGAACCTCCAGCTCGCGGACCATTTGTCGTATATTTTCATCGCTGCTTCAACTTCGCCATCGCCTTCCAAGTGATGAAACTGATGAATAACTTACTTAACCGAACAACTTTGAACCAAAGGATTGATGGGGCCACTAAATTTTTTTAGTCTACAGTAGAGAGAGAAAAGGCTGCTCGAATAGGAAATGAAGAGCATAAAGTCGCGAAGAGAAAATTCGCTGTTACCATAAAAGTCGAAATAAGGGTGATAAAAAATACTTTGCGTTGGCAAAGTAAATGGAAGGAATGTACACAAGAAGGCTGGAAGATAAAGAGTCTCTATTTTTTTCTTAAAAGTAAATGTTCGGAGAACTAGCGAGCGAAACGAACGAAGGAAAAAGCCGAAATCGAATTGGCGAAAAAGCGAGCTGCATACTAAAATTGCCGATGCAAATTGAGGCCGGCAGCCAAAATGAAAAGCTCGAAAACGAGAGTGCAATCGAGTTAGGCTATTTGCCGACAAAGACGGTGCGTGCGGCTACTGTTTGCTCGTCTGCGGGTTATGTTTGCTTGTCCGCTTGGCTGTTTGTATCGTCGTCATCGTCCTGGCCGATCAAACAATAATAATGTTTGCCGGGAGCCGATTTCGTCGGCCTATGCGCGGGGCGATGCGAAAGGTGATGCGTGGCCGAGCGCATGCGCCTGCCAGGTCCTTGCTCGGCATTGTCTTCGCGCGGCGTTACACGCATGCATGGTGCCATTGTTTACGGATGCCCGGTTTATTTGCTTTCCCGGCGAGCGTTATGAGCTTCACCCCGGCACGCAAATTATTTCCACCTACGAAACTTCGTTAGACCGAAAATAGATTTGTTTGAACATTGTTAACAAGCTCCCGGGGACGGGAGCCGTCCGTTCTAAGCAAGTCATTTTGCTATCCAATTAACTTTAAGAGCTATCTTCTCGTAAAATGAATTTTTCCATCTGGGACCGGGAAGCAGCCTGCAGCGAGCGCAAATTGTCGCTCCTGCCCGCAGTCTCGCAAGTTCCTCGATTCGTCAGGCGCGATTACGCAGGCGAAAAGCCACCGGGGGACATTCGAAAGGCGCCTGCCTCCAACTTTCCGAGAGATCGGACTGCCAAGAGAAACAGATAGCAGCAGTTTCCTCCTTAGATCGGGATCCCAGCCGCACTGGCGACCTGGGCACGTTCTTGAGCGGACCAGTGGATACAAGCCCCTTTGCGAGGAGCTGCCTCCTCACTTAACCTAATGAAATTCAATAATGAGCCTTCTAATCTCGAGATTGAGAGGCTGTTGCGCTCTATTAGCGCTTCTATCTAACAAATTCAAATCTACTGCATTAAGTGGTTACAAGAAACGGATAAAAAAGGTAAACAGGCCAGAAAATGAAAGTAGCGAAATCCTAATACTTGTTAGCTTAAGCAATAAAAAATCGCTCAGCGTGCGTTTGCAATAAAAGTCGTTTTTAGCGGGTCGCGCGCGCGAAAACGCCGTAAATCATCTGCGTAGAGGCGTTGCTCGCCCTTATGGCTCGCGCGTAAGCATTTAAAACTGTAATTTACATCTGGTACGCGCGCCGGTAGCGTTTATGAGCGTGGAGCCAGGGAAAATGGGAAAGTTTACGAGCGCGCCAATGAGATGCGCGCATATACGCGTCACGCGATCAATTCGCCGTCGCCGCCGTCGCCGCCGTCGCCACCGTCGCAGCCTCGAGCTCGAATTGCTTTGCGAGCTTTACCCGGCTTGCAGTCGAGGAATCGCTCATTGTTTATTGCTGCACTTGCAGCACAAACCAGAAAGCATCTTTATATTCATCGTTTCAATTCGTAGTTTTTAATTTGAGAAAAAGAAATTTATAAACCGTTTCGATTATCTTTATGCAATACAGCCAAACAAACGTCTCTTTACGTTAATTGACTCGTTTAAGGGCAAGCAAACGAAAGCGAACATTTGTCTTTTGGGATGGCTACTGTGCCGTCTTAAAAGACTATAAGTACGCCATTACGTTGGCATCGATTTCACTATTAAGAATAAATTGAACCCCATTAATAATGGACTAACGTACAGCAGGCCAATCAATTCTATGCTCCGAACTAAGTGCACGATAATCGTATATACGAAAGGCTCTTAACGTCGAAGCTTCCTCCAATAGCCGCTTCAAACAATGCAAGCTTAATTTCCCTGGGCGATAACTCACCCGCATCCAGTAAAATTTCGATTTCAAAGTTAATGCTTCGACTCATTTTGCGCAACTCTTTCATTGTTAAAGATTTAACACACGCCGCTGAAAAAATAAGTTTTTTTCGTACAACCGGCATTCTTACATTTTATTTCGTTCAACCGAAAACTTCAGCAGTAAGGACTAAGGACGCTAAAAGCCATTTTTCGTCTAGTGACTAGCGAAATGTCGGCGACATAACCGGCAGGATCTACGACGAAATGGAAAAGATACGGACTAACGCGCTCGACATAAGATACCGCGAGTTTCGTCGGGTGCAAAGCACTGCTATCAGACTCTTTCGGCTTCTCGGCTTATCCGCTAGTCGCGAAAAGAGGAGTCGATACTTGCCTGGTGGTCGATCGGGATCGCGAGAGCACGCATGCACATGTATTATTTTATTAAACGTAAAACTGCATGTTTAATTTGCTTTTTGCAAAAACTCAGCGAGAGAAGAAAATTTCGACTGTTTTTTAAAAGAGTTCTTATGAAAATCCCGCTACATTTGCCCGCTTTAGCTTCAGCCGTTTATCGCAGCAAAAAAGTAACTAAACAAGTCCGCGTAAACGCTTTAAAGCGCGGGCGTGCATTCATCTGGATCAGATAAGTGAAAAAATTCAATTTTCTTTCCTAAAGAAGGAAAAAAGCCGAGCGGCAGCAACTCGCGCCACGTCCTCTTATCCGACTCGATCTCGGCGCTTTACGTATAACGGCGGCGCAAAAAAAGAGAGCCCGACACGCGAATAACATCACTCGCTATTTATTTAAGCATCAAAAAAGAATGAAGATGAACAAAAGCGCGAAAAGCGGGGCAGAGGGGGAGAAAAAGAGCTGTCCGCTTTGTGCTTATTTCCTGCGGGTTTTCTAGTTTTGTTCCACGCCGGCTGCACGTGCGCGTCGGAGAGAGATAATTATTATCTCATAGAACGCGCGAGCACTAATTAGATTTCTATTACGGCACAAGGTGAATGCGAATCGTCCGTCTTTCTCTCTCGCGCGGCTCTCACGTTTTCACAGAGTATTTACTTATGCCGCGCGCGTATTCAATCGCAGTCAGAATTTAAGATAAATATATGAGCCCCCCTGTCGGAGAATCTATTTTCCCTTTATGACTATCCGATTCTGATATTTATAATACAATTCCTCGATATTTCTCTTCTCAATATGCTATCGCGGACGTAGCGCTATTGAATTTTAATCTTGTCTCTTCGATCCTTGACTATACCACTTTTTATTAGTAATGGACAATAATTCTATACAGGATACAATACAGGATAAAAACTACAACAGCGCGTGAAATCGCGTTAATTAGTTTACGGAAAAATATCAGCTCCATTCAGACTGTATGCAACGAACACTCGTATTAACCGATTCATTATTTGTTCTTCGTTAAAGTTGAATAATTGCAAAAAAGCTAATCCATTATCCATCAAATTTCCAGTAAAAGCAATTTCCATCAGCTTCTCCAATTAATACTCGATCCTAAAAAAGCATCGAAGGGTCTCTCAACTCGGATAATTCCCGGAACCCTTGAAAAATCGCACGGAATTTGCATATACAATCGAATTTTGCGGAGCCTCTCTCTCTCTCTCTCTGTTTACAGGTCCAACGAGTCAAGATGATGGCCAGCCTATATCGAGTACTCGAAAAACAGCTGAGCTCGTGTCTGCGCAGCTGCCGGCCGCGTATGCAGCTACAAGCGGTCCGAGTGCACTTGTGCCCGACAATTTAATCATGGCGGCAACACTTGACCACGGTCAAAGTGGATATTGACGATCGAACTGCCCCGTCGCCTTTTTTTCTCTCTTGTCTTCGTTCGTTTACACACCTGTTCTCCGCGTGCAAAGTGCCTTTATAAGAAAATAAAACCATAACGCCCATTTGGGCTTTTGTTCTTTTGCCGAGGCTATACTATTTCATTGAAATTCCTTTATTTGCCACTTGGAGATAAAATTGATTTTACCGCTACCATTAAAACATTCTTTATTATTCTGGATAATAAAGGAAGAAAACTGACATTGATCATAGAAGAAAGTGTATCCTTTAAAAATGTCCATCTGTGAAAATGAAGAAAGCATTGACGTGCAGCCATCAAGAATTTTCGCTAGCTGACGAGCAGCTAACGTCACACTCGTGGGAGCACAGCGCATCAATGTCGCCGCTAATTAGCAAAGCTGATTATGCGGGAGTGACGCTCAATCTAGCGGACACTAAAGCAAATTTATCGAATCCTAATCGCCGGCAGGAGCTGATAAATGCGAAACATCAGACACTTGCATGCCAAGCTTTCTTGCTTCGTTTACAGAATTACGGAGGATAAGCTCGGGATTAACCGCTGCGATTATAATTGATTATTTGCCGAGAATACTGCGCGCGCTTACTAATTACGGTGTCGGCCAAAATGACTGTTTCCAACCGATGATTTTATCAGCGCGAAGCGTTATTAGCCTGTGATTAGGAGTTTTGTGATTCAATCACTGCGTCGATTGATATGGATTTTGATGCTCCGCTAGTTTACGCTTCATTTCGCTTCACTGTCTCGTTTACGACTCGCAAATTCAATCAATCTTAAATTACTTGTACAAATATTAATTCTTCACTGATTATTGCAGAATGTCAAATATAAAGAGACCTATTTCACTGGGAAATTATTCTATTTATTATCATCATTATATAAAATCATTCAGTTAAATTTTAATTTCAAATTAATCTCTTCATCATCTTAAGTAGCATTATTCAAGATAACAAGGCAGTGTCTTTTGCGTAATTACTGTGAAATTTGAACATGTCAAAGTTAAACTTTCGAATTACATGAGTTCATTATAGTATTCAAGCATGTTCTCTTACGTGTAGAAGTTTCTCATCCTACGACATTACCAAGTGATTTCGAACTTAAAGCTACGGAGACACTTTATAGTATGCGATCGCTCAAAATTTTCTACTTCCAGAATGTATTTGCGTATGAAATATTTCAGCAAAGAGTTAAAAAATAAAAAAAAATGTAGTTCTATACCTTTAAATAATTTTTTACCTTTACACGGTTATCACTGTTATAAATGATTCGCAAACAAAAGTAAGATAGTTGATATAAACTCTTTCTGACTAAGGTCGAAACTTGGTGAATATTAAGATTGAAAGTATTCAGAATCGTGAATATTTTTTCTTCCCTTGCCTTCTGATATTTGACTCACCGAAATTTTAATTTCAAGGCTCTAATCATCAGCTAGTACTGAAAAGCTAACGTTTCCAGATTCCAGTTTAGCATCTCTCGCAGAGATTCGTAACGAGGGAGTCATCAAGCTCGCTTCTGCCTCTGCAATATTATATGTACAGTATTCAGAATATATCCTCACTCGGCGTAACGGAGTAACGCAGCTCCCGCGTTAATAGAGTGCGCGATGAATTCATTATTCAGACGCTCGACGCATAACATGAACCACTTAACGGCCGATTCCCTCGGTAAACGTATGCGGCTGCTAAGCGTTTCTGCAGTTATGACGATGCGCCGACTGAATGCGAGGATTCATTCCTGAAGAAATATTGCGACGTTAAAGGGCTCTGGCTGCTATTCAGTAGCTGATGGATTTCGCTTCTTGCACACGGCGAATTCATGAGCCTGAGATGTCGTCAGCGGGATTGAGTTGCTGCACCGCGGATGAAGGATTGCGGCTCCATTGCATTCGCTTCCGAGCAGTTTATTGATTATTTTCCGCGGAATTTATGCTTCTAAACGCGTCAGTTTCAACGGACATTATTACTCTGCACTTGTTTAGTTCAATTTAAATACGCATAATTTTCAGATACAATTGCCTTAGACATTCGTAAAAAAGGACTTTCATAAATAGGAAATATTGCCTTATATATCAAATGTGACTGAATCAGGTCATATCTAGAAGAGGAAAAGAAGTTGAGCAGCGTGAAATGAAGGAAATTTCAGATGACAAACTGCTTGGACAATGAAATGTCGAAATGAGGAGCAGTCTGATAAAAGAAGTTTTCAGATGAGAAAAGACGCATAAGAGTGGAAAATACGGAAAACTGACATAATTATGAGAAAAATATTTTGCCATTAGTCCCGTACAGAAATGAAAACAGGTTGCGGTTTTCTCTAAAAAAATGGCCCCGAAATAAGAGCGGAATGCCCAATAAGAATCTTGTAACGAAGCACAAAGAAGCTCGGAAAAAAGAATCCGACGCTCTAACAAACTAACCATGGCTGTTTTCTCGCTCATGGAGGAGCTTTTCCCATCCATAATCGTAAATTAAATCGGCCAAACACAGCTACAGAGCTCGGGAAGCTGAAGAGCTTCAAGTGGCACAGAGCGCGGCGCGGCGAAGCGCTATTTTCTAGGGAAATAAATCTAGTGAGAGATAAGTAACCTTCGCCCCCGCAACTGCAGCCAGTGCTTTGCTCTTCGATCGCTCGCTTTTACGCTCTCCGAGCAAATGGAGATGTAGGAAGTCGGAAACAGAGCTTGAGAAATTGATAAGTCCGAAAGTAGCTCCCGAAAAGGAGCTGGAAAAAGTAAAGGTAATTGACAAGGGAGCCAGGAAACTGCAAAGAATTGGACGTATAAGGATGAAGACGTCGCTTCAAAAGGTAATTGCTCCTTCCCTGGATAAACCCTTTCCCCAAGTGCCACTTGACTTTTTCCTTCCTGCCTTCCTTGGCTAATGCGCGCTTGATCACTTCTCGTAAATCGTTATAATTAAGCAGATAGAAGAACCGAATACTGTTTCGAGATTGTAAATTTCTTTGGATAGACTTTAAATTATATACAAATTTTACTTTTATTTTTATTTTTTAAATATATTTTTTTACACGTTTATTAAATACTGCTTTCAATATTCAGTACAGGAAAATGAAATTACTTAAAAAATGAAAACAGTGTTATTAAAAGAGTGACAAGTTTAGATTTAAAGCATTTTATCGTTTAGTTGCAAAAAAATATTTATTAATAATCGAAAAATACGACGGCAAGATAAAAAATTAATTTAGCCGCAATATACTATCGCAATATTCGATGTTCATGAACTTTTTACACGTGCAGCTTAAAAGCATCAATCATAACCGCAAAGAATAAGAAAAACAATTCCTTGAGTAAAGAGGTTAATAAAATTTCCTAGCGACGTATATAAAGAGCCTGGAGCCGACTCTAATGACAGGCAGCATGATGCGAAGTGACCGGGACCAAGACTAGCGCTAATGAAAATTAAATGAGCAGGGCGCACAGGCGCAATTTCATATCAGGCCGAAAAAAGCTCGAGGTGAATAACATTTATCACTCCGGCGAAAGACACGAGCAATAATGAAACCCGTAAAATAAGCGAGAACTGGAGAAGCGGAGAGTTTATATATGCGCCGAAAAGTACAGACCGTATTAATTAAAGTGCGAGAGGTTAAATAATATGCTACTAATCCAGAAGGAACATTAATTTTATTCCTACGGGAAAGAAATTGCGTCCGCCTTTATTTGTTCCGGATTTTCTCGCGAGCGATGCGATTTATTTCAAAGCGGCGCGAGAGTGTAATTAAAGGTGCGTTAAATTGGGAGTTGATTATATTAGCGAAGGCTGTTCTTTTTTACTTTCGTATCTTTTTTAGTTACGGCAGGATATAACGGCTGGGACTCGCACCAGGCGATAGGAGAGAGACAGGGGATTTCGACTAAAATATTAATTTTCTCCTGTACGGAATTCTTCTGGAAAAATGTATTTTATATATATATTGCTTTCAAACATAAAATGGAGAAAAAAATACCTGCAAATTTGCCTTTGAAATAAATTGCTCTGCAGTCAAGAGTTTAATATGAAAAGGAATGATGTGCGTGGCGTAAGGTAAAAGTAAACCGGGCGTGATTTACAAGTCTTTGCTTGATTGCAGGTTGATTGCCGGAATTAGCGAGCGCACAAGCACCTTCTCAAAGCAATGGTCCATAGATTTCGATAAAAAAATATAAAGTACATTCCAGAAGGGCTGACTAGTTTCGACTGTTACTACTTGCTCGGCTGGGCTTACTTTTGAAAAGTTAAAAAGTTGCAGATTCGCAGATGCGATTAATAAAAAATAGAGTGCAGGGTACTTACCAGAAGTGTCGACGAGGTCGGCATCAAGGTTGTTGAAGCCGCAGCGGCTGAAGAAGAGGAGCGAGAGCAGCGAGAGCGAGCAGACAAGGACGAGGAGCCGCGACAGCAGCCTCACTCCCAGCACGCGCAACATTATATCCCTGCGTCGCCTGCAATCAGTCGCATCGCACGCGTGAGTTCGAGTGCTCTCGTGCCAGCAGCATACATATATTCCCTTAACATGATTCAATTTGCTCCGGGCGTTTAGCCCCGTCCCCCTGTCCTATAAACTCGCCTTATGCCGCCAAGTCCCGAGCCGTGTACCGCTCGATTACGCGCCCTGGAATTGCGAGTAAGAGCTCAGATGTGTGCTCGCAGCCCCAAGCCCGCCACCCGCCGCCAAATTATCGGATTTTACCGACAGACAAAGCCTCACAGTTATTGCCCTTTACATCCTGATTATCTTCCCATTGCTTCGCCCCCGAATTCACGAATGCCCAACCAGTCATTTTCACCAATCCCTCAAAAACCGTCTCCTCAGACATTTCTTACTGAAGGAAAGCTTGACGACCTCAATGGAATTTAATTTTTCTTGTCAAATCTCCATTTAATAAACCAGTAAGTCACCTCGGCTCGAAAAAAAAGTAAGTCTCCCCAAGTAACTGAAGCCAGTCTGAAAATCGGTACGAAATCGTCTTGTGCGAAAGCCAAGAAAATGGGGAAGAAGAAGGAAAGGCAGAAGACGACTGAGAGGAAGTAGAAAAAAATAACATTCAGGCCGACCAACGTCAAACGAGGAAATTAGCTTTAAAGTGCCGAGGGTCCTACAAGTCAAAGATCCCTAATTACGGATGTAAAATTGAAAGCGAGAACTGAAAGACACTAAGACAACCGGACGAGAGTTTTCCCGAGGCAGAAACTACTCAAGTAGTCCTTTCCTTCTTCCTTCCCACTCACTTCCCACTTTCTTTCTTCCTTCCTATACTCTATCTTCATTATCTTTCGCGACTCTTTCCTCAAATTATGGAATCGTCAAGTGGGCCACGCAACCTTAAGAATAATGGAATATTATTCTACTTTTACGAAGGCTTCGCTCCCGTCTTTGCTCTCTTCGCAAAGAGACAAAGTCAGGAAAATCGCTCTTTACTTGTTACTTCTTATTATCACTTTAATTCCAGATTACCCGTCGGCTAAAATAATTAGCTTTTCTACGCTCTCAAAAAATTACTAACTAATCATAATCGGGGAGCTTGAAAAATATCCAACTATTTTTAATAAATAATAATTGACCGAGTAAAAATTGAAGGTACATTCTAAATTCTGGAAAAATGTTTTATCGATACTCGAAATGAGTACCCGATGTAAATCCCCACATGTAAATCCAATACTAAAAAATTCTTCCAATACCGTGTCAGTCGATATACAATTTCGCAGAAGATATGGATCCAATTTCAGTGGAGTCGCATTTCATCACGATAAATAATATATCCCCCACTTTCTGCATTGTTCGAAAAACTAGCCTTTAAAGAGGCCAGATATGTTCATCTTAGCTTCGTTTTTGTGCGCTACTAAAAGCGATGATCAAGCTTTCCTTTAAAGCCATTTAATTTTGCACGCAACTATATCTTATATCTTATCAACCCTAAGCTCTTATTTTAAACTATCGTTAAAACATCTTTTACTGTTACAAATTTTTATCTTATTTTTTAATCAATAACTCTCTGATTTTATTATTATTGAATTGAAAAACTAAATCAGACCATGTGAGTGGCAGTTGATTGATGCAATCAACACATCTAAGTCTGAAGCTATACATATGTGGGATTTATTGTCTGCAGCGGGCTTTTTATTACTAGTTCCATTAACGTTATTATGCGGCACAGTATCCCACAGTGTATCATGAGATATTTTAACTTTTCATCCGTAGCTTGATACTAACGATTATATCTGATTATTAAATTGTTTTATATCAGTCTACGTACAAAAGAAGATTAATTTTTATTAAACATTCAAATCCCGTTTTAAAGGTTAAATCGCTTTTAAACAAACTAGATTTTACAAACTCGAAAACTAAAGACATTTTCTTAAAACTCATATTAGTCGCGACTCTCGGAATCTCGTTAAATCTGAGAGGCGTCCGAGCGTGAGGCAACTTGAAGTGTTAAATATTTTTTTAACAAAGAGCGATGCTTGGAAGGTAAAAAGAACATTGTTTGCTCAGCCATACTTCTTCTTCCTGGCAAGTTTTATGAGTACGAGGAGAAAATGCAGATCCTCGCGAGACTGCCAGAGACAAAACAAATTTGGTTCGTCAAGTTTTGATTGCAGCGAGCTATTGAGTTAAAACTTGCTCGTAATAAAAATGAGACTTCTTGTATGAACTGAGGGATTGATTTGGGAGTAGATGGATAAAATTGTAAACTAAAAGTTCATACTTCTTAATACCGGCGTATATAGTCCATCTCAATTTTTTCAGCAAATAGGAGCAAGGCATTTTAAAAGACTTAGCAAAATAAAGCAAAGACAATATCAATCATTCTGCCTCACACGCTGATTACTAGCCAGGGCAAAAAGGTTTCTCCAGCTACATTTCGCAGCTACGGGCAGAGCTGTAGAGTGGCTGTAACAGGCGCAAGAACGTGTCTCGGACATCCGCTCGCTCTTCATTAGAACCCTCTATAGGTAGACCGGGGCGCACGTGCAGGAGAAAGAGAGCGAGTCGGCTTGTACCTCGTAAAACTGGGCCGAAACGCAGAGACGCCGAGACTCGTAAATTCTGCGTCCAGCCAAACGCGCCTGCGCATGCGCCCCCGAGGGACAGGGGCGACGAATTAAGTACGAACCGAGTGCGATTAAGCCTCGAGCTGACCAGTCGGCAAGTGCCTTCAATTTATAGAAAAACACTCTCACCTCGACTTTCTTTTTCTCAAGTTTCTGCTGCCTGCAGCGATCAAGTGCAAGGCAAAAGTAGACAGCTGGTCAAATTTCCGGAAAGTAATTTATTATTCATTTTCGAGACAAATGTATGAGTAGAATTTCATTCGAAATAATTCGATTCCGACTGAAGATGCTGTGAAGGAAAGTGAAATTTATATTTTCTGAAAATTCTAATACATTTACATCATATACCTAATACATACCAGTCGTGGGTTTACTCAAGTAGGAATTATGATTGAACCTCGGGGTCACCTGCTATTCAACTTTGAACAATGAATGGTCATATCCACGTTCTAATTTTTTCATTCGAAAACTTTAGCTGCAATAGAAGTTCAGAAATGAAATTTAAGCTCGCCGAGAAAGAATAATGTGTCTTGTTACCGCACCACCGAATACATAAAACAAAAGTACAGGACGTCCAACTCTCACCGAGAAACGAACAAACAAACTAATAATTTTCCCAGGGGCGTCCACAATCGACGAATCGTGCAAAAACTCCCAGCCGTCGAAAAAATAGCCGAAACAAGCGCCTCGTCATTATGGCCGCGAACTTCCGATGAAAAACTGGGTCAAGAGGTGGGAGGTGGAGAAAACGCCACCGGCAAACCGGAAGATCGAGGTGCGGGCGAGCGAAATAAAAAGTCGAGGAAATACAAAAGCTCACACTCGACGCGAGCTAAAGTATTGAGGTACTATTTTAAGCGCGGCAGCCTTTGCTCCCCTGTAATGCAGGCGTATGCATGAGTCTGCAACTGTCGCACTCTTTTCTCGTCTTTTTCTCTTTTCATTCTTTTTTTCGCGGCTTTTTATTTTTACCGTCGTGTGGATAAATATTACTTTTATTTAAGCCGGTGTACAACGATCTTCCTACAGTTTTAAATTTGATTTTAAAAACACCTTTACCGTTTCTGTAAATTTAATAACTCTGTACATTTAATAACGAAAACCTTTCAGATTTGAATAATTATATTATGGAAAGTTACTTTCATTTACGCGACTCACTGGCTTTCTTTTGCTAGTCCGAAAAACGAGACTCGTTAAGTAACTCTGTCCTTATCCCCCCTCCCCCGTTCGGATCTCTATCATTCTAGCCTGGCTAATGAGCTTCTCGAGTGCGAAGCGTCACAGCTGGAGAAAGGGAGTACGCGTCAACTTCAAAAGGAGAACGCGTACGAAGGGAAAATGGAGGTCGAGCGGCTAGAGACTCGAAGTGTCAAAGTAATTAAAGCGCTGAGGCTTAGAATTGCGCATTTTGTCGCCTGCCCCATTTCTGTTATCTGGAGCGTTTGATTTTTCTTCTGACCTTCTTTTCAGACCGGTAGTTCATTTTTTTTTTTTTTTTTTTTTGTTTTTGTTTTTTTAAATAAAAGGATTTCGTAAAAATGTATATTGCTTTATAAAAAATTTTTTTAAAATTGATGCGCATATATTCCAAATAATATTTTCCAATTGTTGTACACGGTATCTAAAAGCTACAAAAAAGTGCAATTAAATTTTTCGAATCTGGTGAATGGACGCTTGAAACAATTTGAAATTAATCGAAACACCCTGCGAAAAAAACCTTTAATATTTACTTATTGTATATACAATTAAAAATGCCACATCCAGACTAAAACTAAAAATGACTAAAACTAAAAATACCATCCCGATTCAATAGAAAGCGGTAAATAACGAGGAATGAAAATCCGCTTTTTCCCGTGCATAGCCGCGAAATTTCATCTGGCCGGCAGCTACAGAAAAAAATAGCTTCATCAGGAAAAAGTTCATAAACTGCAAATTAATGCGATAATCGTTTTATTTTAAAGCTACCGCCTTGAAATCATTAATTCCACGTTCGAGGCGCGCCTGCAGCACTAAGTTTGGCTCGATTGGAAAGAGGGGAGGACAGCAGAGACGTGCGCAAAATTTTCAAAGCCTCCCTCGAGTCTCGGCTCCTTGACGTATGTGCAGGTATATGCTTGCAGCCTATAGAGAAGCAGGGATATAGTAGACGAGGTCATTGTGGAGTTAAGGATGGCTGTGGAAGGAGGCTGGATCGAGAGTGGATGCCGCGCAATTTCTCTGAAAAAGGTAGCTTTTACAGATACTTTTCTGAAAATAAGCGCATTTGCCTCTAATATAAAATCATTTTTTAATACAAAATAGTAAACTAGATTTCTCCAAGTAAAAATGCTGGTAACAATATAAACAAATGAATTTTTGTGGTAAGAATTGCAAAAAAATTGCAAATTATCAAATTACGTGGAGCTAGGCTCATAAAAATGATCACTCGGAGATTTTCGGGGTCGCTGATTACGAATCCGAAGTCAGATTTTTAAAATTTTCAAAATTTTCAAAATTCAAAATGGCGGATGCGACAAAATTGCATTACTTTAAAAAAGTCGGGCCTTAAAGGGTTAAGAAGTGTGAAAAATTAAAAATCATTATTTTCTAACTAAAATCTGGAAATAAGAATCTTTAATAGTGAAAATTTAGTCTGATGAGCCGAAAGTGTTTTCGACGTTGTTGTTTGCTGTATGAAATATTTCCTCGTGTGTGTCAACCATTCTGTAATAAACGCAAAACAAAGCGTTTTGGCAATTTGTATTTGTTTGTCTTTTTGTTAGGACAATCTTTTTGTTTGCTTTTGATACAGGCGACGAGTATGCTTTAAAAAATGGATTTTGAATACGCGAAGAACGAGGTAAATTGACGGAAGCGATTATATTTTCGAAAAGCTGTCGTAGAAAAATAATCGGTTTTTATTGCTTGCCAGCTTTAAATTTAAATTTAATCTGCAATTCATATCTACTATCTATTTTTCGAATACTGAAAACGTTGTACTTGAAAGTACGAATTTTTATTATTTACAAAATATTCCCTTTTTTTAAATAAAAATGTGCAAAGGTCACTCTTTGTCAAGAGGACACCCTCTTCCTATCAGCTTTTTGTTTTGGCCTAGGATGTTCATCCGGGGCGCAAATTATAAGTTAATGCACGTACTTTCTTTTGCTATCTGGCGATTTTCAAATATCAAGATGGTCACACCCCTGGATTGCAGTGAAAATTCCTTGATGCAATAGAAAAATCGAGTCATGACTTATAACGTATCAAACAAATGTAACAAACAACAAAATCATCAGCGGCACTGAGGTATGGTTTGCGCCCCTGATCAACCTCCTAAGTGAAAACAAAAACTGGGGGCAGGTCTCTCGTTGACGGAAAATCGCCCATAAATATTAGAATTTTAATTAAATTGGCCAATTGGCCAGGTCAGAAATGAATAAAAGCTTCAATTTTATGAAATAATTTTAATAAAAGTGAATGCGAAACAAAATTTGATTATATTTTTTATTTCTGTACTGTACTAATTAAGTGCATGAACTCTTCTGAATACTAGAATGAAATATAATTTTCGCGAATATTTCGAATCAAAACAAACGGCAAAAAAATTAACAAATTGAAATTTACATCCATCAAATCAAAGCAAATAAATAAGGCAAGTGAACGATTTTTGTTTCAGATTTCAAACCTTTTTTTCTACGTCGCATTAGTAGTAACATTTCCATTTCCAATAAAACGAAGAAAACGTACTGCAAGAAAACTAAAGTATAAAGTAGGAAGAGTTTTATACATTTTATGTCGCCACACGGAATAATATAAGGTCGAATAACTTCAGCCACCTTTTGGTTTATGACGCTGACGATTGTAAAAAAGTCAGAGATTCGAGCGCGATTTTGTTGAAAGAATTAAATTTATAAAAAAGTAAAATTAAATTGTTACTAATTTTAAACATCTAATTGGTAACAAAATGAATGTAACAGAGCCTTGAAATTGCGCAGGTTTTTACTGCATTATTAAATGAGGTAGAGGTAGAGGTGTAAAATTAAATTTTTACTAGTTTGAAGGATTATCCATCTTTAATAGACCTCTCTCAGGATAACGAAGTTTTTTTGAAGAAAAAAAACTTTCATTATCATAATAACTTTAAAAATTATGCTGTTTAATAGCTCTTAATTCTTTTAAGAATTACATTCAAATATGTATCATATAAAATCAAATCTACTTTATTTGAAAAATTATTATTATAGGCATTGTTAAATGTTTAATGATTCTAATATTCGATGTTTCAGTTTTTCGATTTCTCCGAATGAAGATGTATTGTAATGAATGAAAAAAATGTATTTCTCTCCTCAGTTTTGTCAAACAAAACAAATCTAAATGTTATTTCAGCTAAGTCATTGTATAATTGCCGAAAACTTACATAAATTAAGTATGGAATGAAAAAAGAATCTTCTGATGTACGCGTGGTATTTTAAACAATTAAAATAGTTGGCGAACGACATTTTTCCCCGAAAAGATCCCGAAAAGATCGACGCTCCGCGCTCGAGAAGAAGTTCCGCGGAAGCTTCGGCCGGAGGCGCTTAGCGCGAAAAATTGCCGCCGGCGCCTAACGCGAAACCACCGCTCGCGTGCGGTGACGTCACGGGGTTTTGGCCAATCGTGAGCCTTGGAGGTCACGAGGCCTTACCCCTTCCGCCGTCAGCCTGCGGCGAGAAGATCGACGAGGCGGCGGCGCGCTCACCAGTTGATCGATCGAGATCAAGGGAGCCGAACCTCCCAATAGCTTACAAGCGAGACTTCTGAGCGAAGCTTCTCCCAGGTCAGACGGGCCGTCCTAGCTGAGAACACTCCGCTCACCGGCAACAGGACCCCATCCTAACCCTCGCTCAGTGCAGCGAAACGTCGTCGCTCGTGCGAAAGGGGACCTGAGGAGTTCTTTGCCAAAGCTAACCCTGAGCCGCGATATATAGTACCTAATTTTTTTTACGCCGAATAATATTTTGTTAATTATCCCGTGTTCGTATTTCATTCCACTCTAATTTTATCTTACTTTATTATTTAAGTTCTTTAAAAAATATCGTGCCATGCTTCACCGAGTAAAACTTAAAAATCTACATTAATTATTATTTTTTTAAACCTTTCCCTACCATTCTCCTTTGACGGAATTCGAGCCGGGGAATTCTACGTCACTTCTTAACTTATATACGAAAATATTTGAAAGCTATAATTAGTCATTTTATTTATGATAATTCTACTAAAAGTGAATATTAAATAAACAATGTTTATTTTTTCATTTGTCTATTTGGCTTGCACTTATAGCTCACTTTTAGTTTATCAAGTAAACGCTGATATTTGCAAGGTGTTCATTAGAGAAGGAACATGTTAATATATCCATATTTACTAATACTGCAGTTTCAATCATAAATATAGTACGATACCGTAAACAACTAGTTAGTATAGTCCGAGAACGTGAAGTAACGTTTACGAAAACTTTAGACTTGCTACATAAGTTGCCAGACGAGTTGTTAATTGAAATCGATCACCACGATTATATGTATACATAGAAATATCGATCGCGGATAAAAAATTAACAGTACGGACGTGGGTTGCATGCATTTACACGAATTGTATTATGCTAAAGTATGAATTTTTGTATATATTATGAAAATTTACTTACGTGGAAGACAATTCACTGATGGAGAACGTGGTCATGAGGTTACCGAGAACCTGCAAAAATCAATGTTTTAGTTATATTAATGACAATTCATGATATATCAGTGATTTCAAATAAAGTAATTATTATATTATTGATTTGTATAAATGAACATCGGAAATAGTATAGATTTGGCAACTGTTGAGCCGCGAAACTAGTTGCTTCGCTTCCGCGAAGCTCTTGGGTCGTGATAGTTGAAATTTGGCTAAAAAGTATGCAGCCTGAAATACACACATAACTCCCGTGCTCGCACTCCTAAATCGAGAGGTGAGGTAGCGGCTCGCTCGAGGCTTTATTGCCTTACGGAAGGGGCAAATTTAACTCCGGCTGACCTCGTGCAATCTCTCTTATCTTTGCCACATCTCCCGGCCTCTGGGGTAATTTCGCTAAACTAATCCAATCCCCGCGATGAATAATGTGTCGCCCGCGTTCGGCGACTTATATGCAGAGATCAAGTCGCTTGTGTGTGCGGTCTGAGAATAGTTGAGGAGCGAGGAAACCGCTGCATAACTGCCATCATTAAGTCCTTAGGGCCGCGAATGAATTTAGGACTCGAGTGTCTCTCTGATTCCAAAATTGAAAAACATCATCGAGGTAAGAAGAGTTATCGAGTGAATAAGTGCTCGCGGCAAACTTTGCAATAGATAGGCAGAACTGTAAAAGTAATTCTCTCTTCTTCTGTCACACCGTTGAATATTCATCGAACATTTCGAGCAAGAGACAGAGATGTTGGGTTGGAATAGACTAGATACAGTCGGTCAAAGGGAAAAGAGCTGAGCGAGGCAAGAATTGAAGATAAGTTGCGACGAATAAATGCCTTTCAAAGAGGGAGCTTCGGTGTTTAAGAGCATTTTAAGCTTGATTGCAAGCTGTTTTCGTTGTATTTATTGATTTTTTTCAAGCGCTCTTGTGAAAATAAACGGTAACCGCAGCTTTTCTCTCAGTTATTCCTTGTAAAAGCAGTTTATCAAGTTTATCAACTGGTGTTTTCATGAAATGATCGCTTTATATTAATCAAGCATGTTTTTTTTTTCTAATTAAATGTTAAGGCCAGCCACCTACCAGGCGATTGGGACCCGAAATGCTCTGAATAATTCTAAAAAGAAACTGAAACCAATAAGAATAAATAGAACTATTTATTGTGAAATAAAGTAGTAAACAAGTTATTAATTCGTCATGATAAGATAAAAACACGTTGATAATAATAGTTCATTTTTAAGTTAAAGAAAGTTTTTTTTTACCTTATCATGTACTTCATAATTTGAAAATTTCAAAGATCGAACCACCGTTGTATAGGGTGAACAATTCGAGTAAACAAGCGAAAAGTTTGCATCGATAAAAAGGGGAGCACGTCTGGAAATATCTAGCGACAGATTCGAGTTTCTGGCATTTCGGCTCGCGCACAGAGCCGTTAAAGAATCGCTCTGTGGGGAAGTGCCTCGCTCGCAGGATAGGTCACGTATTTTCGTCTGCTCGATCGGCCATCGACTACTGACGCCAAGTCGAAAAGCCCGGCGACGATGTACGAGCCTCGGCTCTATCTCCCTTTATCTCTCTCTCTCTTCCTCTGCGCGAAAATTTACGATATTGAAACATGCAGCGAAAATAAAATCGCAAACGCACGTCCAGGAAATTGTATATCGACAAATTCTAATGCCCGTCTGAATATTGATAGCCAGCGCGAGCAGAGCAGAGCGGGCAAAAATTTTTTTCCCTCATTTTTCGAGCAAGGAGCGACGCTTATTGTCGAAGGTCGTCCGTCACGTAGGCGAGCTCAGCTTTTTAAAATTGCGAGATATGCGCGAGCTTCCCGAGTATGGATGCGAGATTCCATGCCTCATCTGCGCGAAATACATTTCAAAAGATTTAACATCTCAATGGAAGATAGTTTATTTTTAAACTATTTAAGCTATCGAAAATTGCAGGATAGATTTTTATTGTTTTGCAGATGATTCTTCGCGTCTACCTACCTCCGATGATAATAATAATAATAATAATCTTAAGCATAAAGATCGTCTTATCCTCGAAAAATTGAATGAATAAATTCATAAAAAAATTCGGCATCTGATAAATAAGAATCAGGAATTTCTAGCCCGTGCATGAGTTATTCATCAGCAGCTTCCCCGAAAAAAGGAGTTCCGAAAATTGAGCAAAAGAGGAGCTGTCCCGGCAGCTTTCTCGATTCATCCTTCAGCTGCTGAAGGCGCGAAAACATCTTCAGATCGAATTAGACGTCGAAATCGTCTTGTATCGAGGCAAGCCCGCGGGAGTAACGCGGAAATAGCGGAAAGAAAAGCTCTACCGCTGCGTTGGCCCTTTTGACGCGGGCAGGCCGGCTGAAATATGAAAAGGGATTCGCTCAAGGAGACGCGTCTATCCCCTTTGTTCGGCCTGACGCTTTGACAAATGAAGGCAGTCTGTGCAGTCCAATCATCGCGCATACCGAAATAAACCGATGCGATGTGACGTTTCGCCTATTTCCCCTGGAGCTTTCTTCCGGCAGCTGGTTCTTTTATTCCTTGCGAGCGCGATCGTGCCGACCTCCTTCCCACTCTGGATTTAACGCTCGAGAAATTCTCTTACAAATATTGACCTCAAAGTCCCTCTGATTTCCAGACGGCAACAAATAAACTGGCACTCGTAAATCAACAGCCAGATACATTTTTAGCAGAACGACATTTGCGAAAATAAAATAAAATTCCGCAAGACAGTCCTTGACTCGGAGGGAGAAAAATTCGGCAGAAAATAAATCTTCACTCTCCTCTCGAGCTCCTTACATCCGTGTCTCTTTTTTGCAGATACGCGGCTGAGAGCGAGAGGGAACTCCGCGGAAAATCCAAAGTGCGCCCGTAGAGAAAAAGATGGTTGAGAGGCCGGGGGAAGTAAACCACCGCGCATTAACATTTCAGCCGGCTTGCCAAAATCCTTTGAAAGGGCTTGCGTAACAAGTTCGACTGCCGGCTAGATGGATAACGCGCCTACGTATGCATATATGCACAACTGTCGTTGCTGCCACTGGAAAAACCAAATTTTTAGCTTCCCTTCGGTGACGGCGCAAAAATTTCCCTTCCTCCTGCTCAATGGAAAATATCGCGCTTACCTTCGCAACCGTGAGCGTACTGTTGTGGGAAATAGGCTATTATGCGGATGCAACCAAGTTATTCAAGATTTTTAATAAAAATTTTTCCCTCATCGTTCTAAAAACATTTGCTCCGCGAAAGCGAAAAATTCATTAAATTCAGATATTTCTCCACAAAATAATCTGCTCTAATAAAACAGTTCGTTCTACTGCAGATCAGACTAGGAATGTCAAATCTGCAATCAGCTGGCAAACAATGTTTTATTTGCAGTGATCGCAAAGCTCGTCTCTTACAAGTCTTCAAAGCTCGTTTCCATATATTCGACGCGACCTCGACTGTGTATATAGGCATTACGTGCCCCTTTTATGGGGCGTATCGATACATTCCGCGGTGACTGCGGCAACTTTTTTCGCGTTCTCGCGCCAATGTCATTCGATCGCTGCGAGCCGGCAAATTGCACATCCCGCTGAAGCTCGAAGCTTTTTGTTTGTAATCGATATTCGCGGAATTCGATGACGTTCCGTCAAAAGCTCCGAAGGGAAGTTGAGCTTTTCTGGAAATAACAGGGTGAGGCTCGGAAATTTTTCATACATGGGGTGGAAATGAAAATTTTTTAAATAAAGGTACTCGGTGTACATATACCTAAGGTTGGAATAAAACAAATTTCCCGTGACACTGAACATGAAGCTTTATCTTCTCGCAGTCGAATTTGGTAGAACGATTGAAGAAAGCGGACTCGTGAGTAGCTAAACGAGCTCGAGCCCATTTGCGAGCGGCGAAGGCGAGCTGTAGTAAGCCCTCTCAAAGCTTTTGGGCATCGCGTGCTGCACAAAGGTGCACGAAGAAAGGAGAATCCTCTCTTTGGTCGAATTTTCTGGATACCGTCCAAGCTCGCTGTGTTTCGATCGCCGAGATTGATTCCGCTTGATCTAACCTGTTGGAGCGGGGAAAAATCTCGAGCGAAGCCGCGGGCCTCGGAAAGCGCGCAAAATCGAGGCACCGCGGGAATCAATCCGAGTGATTTCACACGTTTTATTTCAGAGAGAAAGAGAGGAGCAAGCCTTTTTCGTTCCAGCTCTTTCTCACTTTTTTTTATTGAGGTCGCTCGTATTATGCGGGAGCGCGGAAAGCGACTGTTCTTCTTTTTTACACGTTTTTTATCCCGCGCTCCTATCATTTCTGATGTCATTCTGCAGGCGCTGATTGGAAAGAAATTTCTCACATGGTTTAATCCAATTTCCTGAATTAGAGCTAAGGATAATAATTTTTGCATATATCAAATTCAAAGAGTGCACACTTTTAATATTAAATAGAAATTAATATATCTACCTTTAATTTATTTTTAATGCTATTCTTAGAACGAAAAAATTTAATAAATAATTTATATCAAGTATATAAAGAAGGTAAATTAAGATCTTTCATTCCTTTTACTTCTCAGACTGTTTCATTTCAGACAATATAATTATGAATTTTTGCTTCATAAAATCAACAGTACTTTCTAAAATTGTTTTAAATTTGCCTTTGCAATTAACTCGAATGGCAATTTAATTCTATTTCATTTGCAGAAATACAATGATAATGCAATAAAGATTTAATGTTACGGAGATAGCAGCCATAAATGCATCTGCAAATAAATATTATTTTTCAATTAAATGTTCTATTAATCGCAATTTAATGTTATCATCGCTACAATTTTGCATAATGCAGACAATTTTGAATTCAGCAGGGAAATACACTCCATAGATTTTCAGAACGACTAAACATACCAGCGCGGCATTATCCTAAAATCCAGACAACATAAATCGCCGCATTCATTACCACGCAATTTCGCATCATTTCATTACAGCCAATTCCGAACATACCGACGGCGTCGTTAAATTTTCGAAATAACGCAGCGAACTTGAAAAAGAAAGCCCTATTTATTATTCCCTTAGCAGAGGCAGCATCGTTCAGGTATCGCTCGGACTTTTCACCCTTTCGCCCTCCATGATTTATCCCCGGCCATTATTCCGCAGCAGCCGGCCAACCTTTCCCCTTTTATTAACTCCGGAAGTTTGATTTTCTGCGCACGTGGCCTTTAAAGACAAACTTCCTTTCTCACGAGAGAGAGGAGGATCCCCGAACTCGAGGAATTTTCCGAACTTCCGATCGAAATTTCTTTTCTCTCGCTGCACCCTGCACTGCTACTTCTAACTTCTGCGCTTTCAGTTCCTTCTCCATTTCTCCTCGCTTTTTTCCACCTCGTCTTTTGCCTTCCTTTCCTTTTTTCTCCTCTCTACTTTTCTTACTTTTGACTTCCGAGGAGGGGGGTTTTTCTGCAAACTCAAACTTTCTCGCAGAAAGGAAAAGCGTTAAAGGATTATCGCGAAAGGAGGTTTACGGAATACAAGACAAGGCAAAACTAATTTATAGCTAATTCTGTGTTTATTATTTTTTTTTCTCCAATTCAATTTCTCTCAGAGTTATTGAATCACTACATTTGTTGATAAAAAATTTATCGATATTATCTAGATTTTTGTACTCTAATAAAAGTTCTTTTAAAATGGATTATTTTATTTTAAAAACTAAACAGTTTTCCTTTATGAGGTGATATTAATATTTCGACAAAGCAACTGACTTTCGGATTAATTTCGAGTGAAAGAAATAAAATAACAATCTTAACTAAATTCAGGAGACCAATAAACCCTTTTGAAAATGTTTCATACAAATCACATCAGTGTCGGAGCTCGTTACATGAATCATCGCGGAGATATTTAAATAAACTCATTTTTCTGGCGAAGGAGATCTCTTCCGGTGTGGTCGCTAAAGTCGGAGCTATATCCATCCTCTGGAGGGCACGGAAAAAGCGAGAGAGAGAGAGAGAGAGAGAGAGAGCGGCGGGATTCGCGCGCGGCGCGTAATGTACGGTATAATTCGACGATACGTCAGAGCTTGCCGACAAAAGGAAAAATAAGCTCGGTATGTAAAAGTGCGCGAGCGGTTTACCAAAGCCCTGCTGCTGCTATCTCTTTCACTCTGGCGCAGTCGTTATGCGCGAGGAAAAATAGAAAGTGAGCAGATCATAAAAAGAAAGGATGGAGCCGAGGCGAGTGTAAACACGAAAGAAAGAAGAGGATTACACGTTTGAAGGAACGCAGAAAGGGACGCCGAAGTAAATGCCTGTATGGATGAAGAGCAGTATTTCAGACGATCGATATATGCAAGTATGAATAACGTGCCATCCGATCTTCTTATTTCAGTGATAAACTTTAGTGTGTTTGTGTTTGTTTTTGCTGGAAATTTGAAATTTGCATGCAGAATTTAGACTCGTGGAGAAAGAAAAGGGAGGGGGAACTTAATGCGAATTCTCGTGAAGCATAGAACAAGAGTTTCATTAGTTTTACGATATTCAGAGAGATAGCAGAGAGTCACCGTTGCGAATTGAACCTTTCGGGAGATTAGGTTTGCCAATGAATTTGCTACGTGTTATCCTTCAGTTGCAGATATTATTTTAAACTGAAAAAGGAGATTGAATCGAGCGTTCAGAGCTCGGTTTGAATTTCATTGTATTTTATATCTGAAACTTTAAATTTTACCCTTTTTTTTTAGATTAGAAATTTCAGTAGATTGAAAATGAATGTTAATTTTGTTGCAAAGTTTTAGATTCCTTTATAAATGTTGAAAGCAAATTTCTTATCTTAATCAAAGGGCCAATAATTTTCCCTCGTACCCGATAACTCCCACCGCGCTCAAGCAGAATCAAGCGAGTCCGTAAGAAAGAGTATCGCATCTCGTGTTTCCCGGGAGAAAAACTGGGCTGGCAGTTCTCGTGCCACTTGTTAGCCCCTGAGAAATGTTGGATCTCCGTCGTTTATCGCTTTGGCTGGCAGCCGTTCCCCCAGCGAATTTTTTCGAGTCCGGTGGGCGCCTCGATCCTTTGCTCGGCTACTCGCGGAAAACTCGATGAGACTCGGAATGGCGGGGCGGCAACGCACAAGTCCCTTTGAGAACGTGCGTATATCGCTCTGAAAGGAGATGATTTCCCATATTGATTTCCATGGGGGCGTCTTTCAATGAACTGCGAGGGTGAGATGCGACGAGGGGCTGGCTTTTGATGGCTAATGGAAACGCGATTTCAAAACGCGAGGCGAGCCTTTTTTTCCTTCTTTTGTTCATCTGGACTTGAGTTCAGCGGCCAGGATGCTGAAATATTTTCTGCTTTGACGATTAACATGTCATTTTATCGTCATTGGAATTATTACCCAATATTTTTGAATCTTTAAAGCGCAACTCCCGATCGCACTGGTGTAGCAGAATAAAACTACGCAGGGAGGTAGGTCTGGTCCTCCTCTTTCGATTATATGATTAAGGAGTCTCATAGGTTTCATGAAGTCATACAGAATGACTTGAAATTTTTGTATGCTATTCCTTAGCTAAAAATACGATTATATGATTTTTTTCAGAATTTTTTGTCGCCACGGTTTTCGAGAAAAAAATTCTTGAACATTGAACTTTTAACATGGGCTCTTACGGAAGAGAGAGGTTATGAAGGGCTTATGCGTAAGAATTCGCGATAAAAAACATAGAGATTAAGTTAAAAAA